>CM051237.1:10738795-10986295 GCA_027917425.1 Gastrophryne carolinensis
CTAGAGGGCGGGTCAGCAATCCTGGTGGCTCCAAGATGGCCAAGACAGGTTTGGTTCGCAGACGTGGTAAGGTTGGCAGAGGATCAGTTAGATCTGCCCCTGCTGCCGGATCTGCTCACTCAGGGTCCACTGCTCTACCCCAATATACCAACACTGGCTTTGACGGCGTGGCTGCTGAAACCTCCATCTTGGAGGAAGGTCTTTCTGATGCTGTCATTCAGACTCTGGGTAGGGCTAGAAAGAAGTCTTCCTCTGCCATCTACTATAGGATTTGGAGGTCTTATATTGATTGGTGCGAGGTCCGGGCCTTGCCTTGCAGAGCGTTTTCTATCCCTAGGGTTTTGGAATTTCTGCAACATGGTCTGGACCTGGGTTTGCAGCTTAGTACGCTGAAAGGGCAGGTTTCTGCCCTGGCGGTTTTCTTTCAAAAGTCTTTTGCTCTTCATCCTCTGGTTAAGACCTTTTTCCAGGGGGTTACGCATGTGCGGCCTCCTAGGAAGCCTTTACTCCCAGTTTGGGATTTGAATTTGGTTCTTTCTGCCTTGCAGGGTCCTCCTTTTGAACCTTTGCAGGATATTGCACTTTCTACGCTTACTCAGAATGTTGATTTTCTGGTTGCCATCACTTCCGTTCGGCGTGTATCGGAGTTGGCGGCTTTGTCCATTAAGGCCCCTTACTTTGAGAGGCATCAGGACAAGGTTGTTTTCCGCTTCAAGCCAGATTTCCTTCCTAAGGTGGTCTCTGCTTTTCATCTTAATAAGGACATTGTCCTACCCTCCTTGTGTCCTAAGCCCAGCAATGACAAGGAGAGGGTTTTGCATTCTTTGGATGTGGTTCGCTGTGTGAAGTACTATTTGGTGGCTACTTCCTCTTTTCGTAGGATTGACGCCCTTTTTGTGGTGCCCTCTGGGCCTAGGAAAGGTTTGGCTCCCGCCAAGTCTTCCATTAGTAAATGGATTCGCCAGGCCATTGTTGGGGCCTATTCTGCTAAGGGGAAGGTTCCCCCTTTTCGTGTTCGTACTGCTCATTCTACTCGTGCTGTTGGGGCGTCCTGGGCTTTCCAGCACCAGGCCTCTGTTGAGCAGGTTTGTAAGGCTACTACTTGGTCTTCAGTTCACACTTTTTCCAAGTTTTACAAGGTTGATGTGCGGGCCTCAGCGGATGTTGTTTTTGGCCGCAAAGTTCTGCAAGCTGCAGTGGTTTAAGTTTGTGCATTGTTGCCTTGTTTTGGATCCCCGCCCTTTATGGACACTGCTATTGGATGTCCCAAGTGTAATGACTATCTGAAGCGGGGTGTGTGACATACTTAGAATAATACCATTTTGTGAATACTCACCTGTAAAATGGGTATTATAAGTATGTCACACACCCCGCCCTTTGGTATTCTGGGTCCTTTATATGGTGAACCTTTCTTATTGTTACTGGTTAATTTGGCTCTTCCTGGTCCCTTTGTTCCTTACTGCTGTTTTCATACTGGGGAATGAGTGGGAGGTCCCAGGTATTTATGGACCGGGAGGGTCTTCCTTTTTTTATTGACATCTCTGCAAGATCGCCATCTACAGGTCAGTATAACCCAAGTGTAATGACTATCTGAAGCGGAGTGTGTGACACACTTATAATACCCATTTTACAGGTGAGTATTCACAAAATGGTATTTTTGCGGCAGAATTTAAACTTTAACATGAAATGTCTTGCTAGCAATTATTCCACAGTTTTTTTTTTAAAACCTTCAACTATACCACATATGTATTGGTAGCCCCCCTGTTCCTGTCCAGGAGACTCCCCAAACTGAAAAGAACATTTTATAACATTTACAAATAAAAAACAACTACTATCCACACTATAAAGGGTTGAATACAAAAATTTGGTATGGCTCACCCCTTCCTAGAAAAAATCCCCCAGAAATGGTGTGAGGTTTCCCCTACCCAGCATAACGAGCCCAGGGACCAGCTACCCTGCAGGCTACAAGCCTGCACAGCCTAAATGACCCCTGGGCTCTTCTGTCTCCAGGTAGTGAGAGGTAATAGGTGGTGCTCTGCAAAGCTGAATGCCGGCACTGTACGCTGAGCCTGGGATAATGATGAATCGGACACTACATGACGCTGTTCCAGTTGCTCACCAGATTCGGCTTCATAAAGGTGTAATTGCTGCCATGTCTGGCTTCACCTGCCGCTACCAGACGCTACCTGCCACTTACAAGGCACTACCTGGCGCTAGAGCTTCATGAATAAGGCCCAAAGTATAAATAGCAAACAAGAAAAAAAAATGCATAGCGTGATACCATGTCTAAAAAATGTAACTTGCTACATGTAATAGGGGCACCAGATGGGTTCAAAAGTATCCTCCCGGTCTAATAATCGGGTAATAATAAAGGAAAGGATGTCACCACCAGCTCGCATTCAGCACTGAAGCCTCCGTCTATGTGTTTTGTTGTTGAACTCTAACTAGTCTGGTTAGTTAGGCTGGAGCCTAGTTAAAGTTGTTCAGCAACAAAACGCATCAGCGGTGGCATTGCGGTGGCTTCAACGTTGAACGTGGAGTGCAATCTTGTGGCGAGATCCTTCCTCTACTAATAACCGTTGTTATAAGGAGAAGGTTCCGTATAACCATATATGCCAGGTGCCCCCCATTACATGTATATATATGCATTCCATTTTTATTATGTAAATGATAATTAAAAAAAAAAAAAACATTACTTGGCTGCTTGTATCAATGAGGGTATGTTCTTCAAGAAGTTGTAGGCCTCTATGCAGGGAGATTTTGCTCCCTTCCTAGCTACTTACGAGGGAGAGGTTGCCCACTTCCTGTCGGGGCATTTTGACCGAGACCTTTTGATGATTTAGAGTGCTGACCTGGTCGCTAGTTGGTTTGGAAGAGGCCTGGAAGCCATTTTCTTTTCCTTCCCCTCTATTCTCATCTCTCTCAATTCTGTGTTCTTTCTTCTTTTACTGTCCTTTTTTTTTTTTTTTTTTTCTTCTCTAGTCCTACCCTTTGCTTCCCAGTCCCACAACCTCCCCTCTCAGTACTGTGTGAGGAAATGAGAACTGGTCCATTCTCCCCCTCCCCAGTCTGTGGAGATCCGTCCCTGGGACCTGGTTGGGCGGGAGGGCAGATGAGTGGAAAGTTGCTGGGAGTGGGTAGTCGGGACGTGGTTCTGTGGTTTGTTTGCATTAGTTGTTCCACAGAGGTAATTCTTTACTCGTACCTCTTGCATATCTCCATGTCAATGCTTTACCTCATGAACAAAAATGATCAGATGTTGGTGTGTGATGTATGATCTTTATTCTTGCAATAAAAACTATTGTTAAAAAAAAAATGCATTAAATGTTTTTTAAATGGTATCACGCTATGCAATTTTTTCTTCTTACATCCTTTGTTATACTTCGTATCCTATGCCTGGGTTGAAACAGTGGTATGGGTAATGAACCAAGCATTTACTGATAATGCCCCTGTATATGCCCAGATGGACCACCCAAGGCCTAGAGGGAATTGGAAGTTAAACCCCTTCGGTTATCCCCGTTGCCAGAGCAGGATCCCATATAAGCCACATTATAATCAGCAATGAATGGGGATAGCTCCCTGTTATCAGTCCACTGAGAAACACAAAAAGCAATGTTTAATTCTCTGATTCCGGCCATTAACATCTCCAGATTTAAGAAGAAGGAGCTGATGGACAGGCTGGGGGAAGCTGAGGCTGTCCTGATTAGGGACCACTCAGTGTCCACCATACATTCCTGACAGCCAGCCTAGAGATTATACTCCACAACCTTATACCAGGAAAACAAGAGACACCATTCTTTTGAGTGAGCCAAGCAATTGCACGTCTGTTGACACACATAACACGGGAAACACGGGGATCAAGTACAGTTTTGTTAATGACTCTGACAAGGGGAAACACCTCTTACTTCACAAGATAATATGATCATTTATATCATACACATATACACACACGAGACGGATGTGGGTGCAGCAGTATTTGATGGACGTGGACTTCCCAGACCTTACAAACTTACAGACTGAGGAGCTTGATGCCCCTATTACATTTGGAGGGGATACAGGTCAATCACCTGGCCTAGACGGACTGCCGGTTGACATATATAATAGATACTACTCTACCTTACGTGGCCCACAGTGCATCAATCTATATAATACATTGCTGGGGGCGGACTTGTTTCCTCCATCAGCATGTCGGGCACTAATTGTTATTCTACTTAAAGAGGAGAAAGACCCCCAGGCTTTCTCTTCATATAGACTCATTTTATTACTCAACAGTGATTATAGGATATGAGCCAACATACCCAGAATGCAAACTGTTATTTTACAAGTTATACACCTGGATCAGACTAGATTTTTGCTGGGGGAGTCTGCGTCCATAAATTTGCACATAGTCCCTCGACATTGCCAGGGCCTTCTATCCCATAGAGTGTATGCACAGAATGGGATTCAGACCTGTGTTTCATAAGTCCAGCTGCTATACAGAAGCCCTAGAGCCTGTTTCGTCATTAACAGACTCTCTTTCCAAAGGGGAACAGAGGATGCATAGGGCAGAGCTGGGGGAAGAGGGATGTCTGGGGCAGAGCTGAGAGGAGAAGGATGTCTGGAGCAGAGCTGAGAGGAGAGGGATGTCTGGGGCAGGGCTGAGAGGAGAGGGATGTCTGGGGCAGGGCTGAGAGGAGTGGGATGGATGGGGCAGATCTGGGAGAAGAGGGATGGATGGGGCAGAGCTGGGGGAAGAGGGATGTCTGGGGCAGGGCGGAGAGGAGTGGGATGGATGGGGGCAGATCTGGGAGAAGGGGGATGTCTGGGGCAGAGCTGTTAAGACAGAAATGGATGGGGGCAAAGCTTGGAAGAGAGGGGTCAATGGGGCAGAGCTGGGAGAAGAGAGATGGGTGGGTCAGAGCTGGTAGGTCAGCAATGAATGGAACAGAGCTAGGAGGAGAAGGATGGATGGGGGAGAGGTAGCAGAACAGAGGATAGGGCAGATGTGGGAAAACAAGGGATGGATGGAACAGAGCTGGTAGGATGACGACGGATGTGGCATTGCTGGGAGAAAAGGAGATGGATGGGGCAGAGCTGGGAGAACAGGAGATGGATGGGGCAGAGCTGGGAGAACAGGAGATGGATGGTGCAGAGCTGGGAGAACAGGAGATGGATGATGCAGAGCTGGGAGAACAGGAGATGGATGGTGCAGAGCTGGTAGAACAGGAGATGGATGATGCAGAGCTGGGAGAACAGGAGATGGATGGGGCAGAGCTGGGAGAACAGGAGATGGATGGGGCAGAGCTGGGAGAACAGGAGATGGATGATGCAGAGCTGGGAGAACAGGAGATGGATGGGGCAGAGCTGGTAGAACAGGAGATGGATGATGCAGAGCTGGGAGAACAGGAGATGGATGGGGCAGAGCTGGGAGAACAGGAGATGGATGGGGCAGAGCTGGGAGAACAGGAGATGGATGATGCAGAGCTGGGAGAACAGGAGATGGATGGGGCAGAGCTGGTAGAACAGGAGATGGATGATGCAGAGCTGGGAGAACAGGAGATGGATGGGGCAGAGCTGGGAGAACAGGAGATGGATGGGGCAGAGCTGGGAGAACAGGAGATGGATGATGCAGAGCTGGGAGAACAGGAGATGGATGGGGCAGAGCTGGTAGAACAGGAGATGGATGGGGCAGAGCTGGGAGAACAGGAGATGGATGGTGCAGAGCTGGTAGAACAGGAGATGGATGGGGCAGAGCTGGGAGAACAGGAGATGGATGGGGCAGAGCTGGGAGAACAGGAGATGGATGGGGCAGAGCTGGGAGAACAGGAGATGGATGATGCAGAGCTGGGAGAACAGGAGATGGATGGGGCAGAGCTGGTAGAACAGGAGATGGATGGGGCAGAGCTGGGAGAACAGGAGATGGATGGTGCAGAGCTGGGAGAACAGGAGATGGATGGGGCAGAGCTGGTAGAACAGGAGATGGATGGGGCAGAGCTGGGAGAACAGGAGATGGATGGGGCAGAGCTGGTAGAACAGGAGATGGATGGTGCAGAGCTGGGAGAACAAGAGATGCATGGGGCAGAGCTGGGAGAACAGGAGATGGATGGGGCAGAGCTGGGAGAACAGGAGATGGATGGGGCAGAGCTGGAAGAACAAGAGATGCATGGGGCAGTGCTGGTAGAACAGGAAATGAATGTGGCAGAGCTGGGAGAACAGGAGATGGATGGGGCAGAGCTGGGAGGAGAGGGATGGATGGGGCAGAGCTGGGAGAACAGGAGATGGATGGGGCAGAGCTGGGAGGAGAGGGATGGATGGGGCAGAGCTGGGAGAACAGGAGATGGATGGTGCAGAGCTGGTAGAACAGGAGATGGATGGTGCAGAGCTGGGAGAACAGGAGATGGATGGTGCAGAGCTGGTAGAACAGGAGATGGATGGGGCAGAGCTGGGAGAACAGGAGATGGATGGTGCGGAGCTGGGAGAACAGGAGATGGATGGTGCAGAGCTGGGAGAACAGGAGATGGATTGGGCAGAGCTGGGAGAATAGATGATGGATGGGGCAGAGCTGGGAGAACAGGAGATGGATGATGCAGAGCTGGGAGAACATGAGATGGATGGTGCAGAGCTGGGAGAGCAGGAGATGGACGGGGCAGAGCTGGGAGAACATGAGATGGATGGTGCAGAGCTGGGAGAACAGGAGATGGATGGGGCAGAGCTGGTAGAACAGGAGATGGATGGGGCAGAGGTGGGAGAACAGGAGATGGATGAGGCAGAGCACAGAGGAGGATGGATGGAGCAACCTCAGAGATCACCAGATGAGACTAAACCCTTCTGCATCCATCACCTCTCTCCGCTCTCCCACGGCGCATGTGCCGGCCTCCATATTTCTGCCCGACATTCTAATGCTGGTGAGGGAAGAGGGGCTTCCTGCCGGGGGCACATGCCCGCACCGGCCAATCAGATTGGCCTGAAACCGAAACGTGCATCATCCAATGGCCCACAGGCTGCGTATGTGCAGTGGGATCCCCATAAAGGTGAATTGGGGGATTTCACATACTTCTGGGCCTGCAAGGGTTTAGCTCCACATTATAGGAAACATGGCCAGCCTAGAATCTTTAAAGTGGACCCAATCCCAGGATTTTCACTATCCTGTGTTCTGGTCAGTCCTCGTTTTGGGACGCCCTGATCTGACCCTCATCTTAACAGTGACACCCACGTGAAATGACTGTGGTCTGTTTATTGGTGGTCAGGGTGGTTATCAGTGGATCCTAGAAAATACCTCTAAGTCACCCGCCCTAACCACCGATAAACAGACCACAGTCATTCAACAGCCAGAGCAATACCAGTGGAGCCAAGAAAACCCCCCTCTTCTGTAGGTATTTGTGTCCACATAGTCCAGGTATACCTCTACACCCCTGTCAGAACACTACTGAAAATCCGAATACAAAGACATATTAGTCTTCTGAGACTTTTTCTCTCTCCTCAACACTATACCTCCCCTTTAACACTATACCTGCAGCCTGCCTCTGTCCCCCATATTTTATGTACTATTAAGCCTCGCCCATAAACCATCTGTGGAGAACCCGACCACTGACACCTGCTGCCAGCACCGGAAACACCTCTGCTACTCCCGCCTCCTAACTCTGACGCCACTTCCGCCTCTTGGTCACCATAGCAACGTCATTGTCGTGTAGCTCGGCGTTTGCTTATGTTTCACAAGTGTTTGGCGGCCATTTTCCCTCAGTCCTGTGTGAGAAGCAGCGAGTGCTGTTGGCTGTGCGGGAAGCGGCCATTTTCCCGTAGTCTTGTGTGAGACGCAGCGAGTGTTGTTCTCGAAGCGACCATATTGCCGTAGTCCTGTGTGAGACGCAGCGAGTGTTCTTGGTGCGGAAAGCGGCCATTTTGCCGTAGCCGCACTGTAGAAGAAGCGGGAACAGTGATATGAGGTAATGTCGGGGCTTTCTTCTCCTCACATCCTGAGGCTGATGTCACTGCAGAGGCCAGCAATGCTGGGGACACACACACCCTCTAGTGGCGGGACCCCCACATTGTATAGTCACCCCACCCCCTCCTCAGGAGTCCCCCATATACACAGGCCTCACCCCTCTGCCATAAGCCGTCACTGAGCTGTGATACTTTTTATTGTTACCCATATTGTCTCTCTGCTCCATTTTGTCCCTCTTCTGCCATTCCTTGTCCCTCTTCTTGTCTCTCTTCTGCCCCTTGTCCCTTTTCTGCCATCCCTTGTCCCTCCTCTTGTCTCTCATCTGCTCCATTTTGTCCCTTTTCTGCCATCCCTTGTCCCTCCTCTTGTCTCTCTTCTGCTCCATTTTGTCCCTTTTCTGCCATCCCTTGTCCCTCCTCTTGTCTCTCTTCTGCTCCATTTTGTCCCTTTTCTGCCATCCCTTGTCCCTCCTCTTCTCTCTTCTGCCCCCTCTTGTCCCTTTTCTGCCATACCTTGTCCCTCTTCTTGTCTCTCTTCTGCCCCTTCTTGTCCCTTTTCTGCCATCCCTTGTCCCTCCTCTTGTCTCTCTTCTGCTCCATTTTGTCCCTTTTCTGCCATCCCTTGTCCCTCCTCTTGTCTCTCTTCTGCCCCCTCTTGTCCCTCCTCTTGTCTCTCTTCTGCCCCCTATTGTCCCTTTTCTGCCATACCTTGTCCCTCTTCTTGTCTCTCGTCTGCCCCTTCTTCTCCCTTTTCTGCCATCCCTTGTCCCTCCTCTTGTCTCTCTTCTGCTCCATTTTGTCCCTTTTCTGCCATCCCTTGTCCCTCCTCTTGTCTCTCTTCTGCTCCATTTTGTCCCTTTTCTGCCATCCCTTGTCCCTCCTCTTGTCTCTCTTCTGCCCCCTCTTGTCTCTCTTCTGCCCCCTCTTGTCCCTTTTCTGCCATACCTTGTCCCTCTTCTGCCCCTTCTTGTCCCTTTTCTGCCATCCCTTGCCCCTCCTCTTGTCTCTCTTCTGCCCCCTCTTGTCCCTTTTCTGCCATACCTTGTCCCTCTTCTTGTCTCTCTTCTGTCCCTTTTCTGCCATACCTTGTCCTTCCTCTTGTCTCTCTTCTGCTCCATTATTCTAAGCAGAGAGCACGTCCTGCTCCAGACATAGTCCTTACATGTGGGTATACTCCGCCTTCAGCGCCGTGCACTGCAGAACATGAAGAAAACAAGCTCCTCCCGGCCCTACATATACCGGAGGACCTCCCACAAATCCCCAGTTTTCTTTGCAGTGCTGGAACTGCGAAGACATGAAGTATCACGCTCTCGCAGGCGAGCGGGGCTTGACAGCCCGAGGCCCTGCGGGACTATTTCCACCCGTCCTCATTGTGAATTAATGCCTCCCAGCCTGGGCTGCGCGGGTCGGGTGAAGGTAGGCAGCACCTAGTGTGCTTACGGAGCTAGACTCCACCACAATCCCCCACCATAGGGCAGGCGGTTAAGGTGTATGGTGAGCCTTCTATTGGATGCCCCTCCCGCACTAGTGCCCCTCGCCCGGTGTAGCGGTGAACCCAGTATATTGGATCACCTTCCTCCCTAGATTTCCCCGTTAGTGGGGGAAAAAAGAGGGAGGGGGGGTCACGTGTACGACGGCTAATCCTTGCCCTAATCACACTAGTCAACCATTGCCTTATTTGGTCCTTGGAGTCAGAGCTGCGCTTCACTCTCAGCTTTTTGCTTTCCTACTGCGCCTTCATGTATTACTCGGCGCGTACTTCAGTTTTTATTCGATAGACGCTTGTGTCCTATCACTGTACTCACCCTGTCAGATCTCTCTGAGGTGATGTCTCCCTGACACTATCTGTCGCTTCTGATAGGCTGCGCGCCTTCGAGCTTCGCACTCTCCGGGGGGGGACGTGGTGCGGTTTGGCGCGCTCCGCGTCATCGCCCACTCTGGCCCGCCCTTCGAGGTTCACTTGGCGCCATTTCCTTCTCACATGCGCGTGGTGAAGACGGTCCTCCCCTCGCTGTTCTGTAAGTGCCCTCATGGGCGATCCCTTTCCTAACTTGACTTCTTCGCGCTTGGCTCTGACGTCCCTTTTCCCCTTGTGTCTTTCAGACCGCGGACTTCGGTGGCTTCTCCCGGCCCGTTGTAGAGTCCGGCCCAGAACCTTTTAATCAAATCACTCCCACTTCCCAGCGGGTGTTTGGGGCATCCAGGGTTGCTTTACAGCGTCAATCCCTACTGGCATATTAAATATAATAATCACCATATGGAGGCATCTCAGGATATCGTGAACGGGGTTCCTTCGGGACAAGCTCGTCTGTGTATAGCTTGTGGGGTCACACCTAGCAGTGTTGACAATGCACGGGTCTGCGTCCCTTGTGCCCAGCAGGCGCTAGCTGGCCTACCCACCTCTTCTGAGGCTGGGCCCACGCCTCGCCTTGTTTCTCCTACCCCCCCAAGCCTGAGTCTAACCCCCAATCCTAGCGGGGACTCCCATGCTGACTTTGCCGCTAGACTGGCTAGCATGGAAAGTTTAGTCACTGGCTCCTTGGCGCGCAAGGCTACCGCTAAAAAGTGCCTCCTGAAGCCATTATTCTTCCTGTAGATTCGGATGATTTACATTTGTCCTACGCACACCCCCCCTCAGAGGAAGGGGAACTGTTTTCTGACTCGGGGTCCTACGCCGATGAGTCCAGGAGTCAGGATGAATCTGGTTCTGACCTTTGGTCCCAGGTTGACGTTGATAGATTGCTGGCCCAGATCTTTGACGTGTTATCCCTCTTTCCCCCGCCTGCGGCTCCTCGGCAAAGAGGTGACCTGTTCCATACCGCTAAGGTGCGGTTGGAATTCCCTGAACAAACTCATTTTAATAATCTAGTCTTAAAGGAGTGGGAACATCCCAGTAAACTCCAGGGGGTTCCTAAGACTGTGGATAAGAAGTATCCATTCCCTGCTGACCTGATCAAGTGTTGGACTTCACCGCCCGAAGTCGATGCCCCGATCCTGGGTCTGTCCAATACCTCGATTATGCACTCCCCTGACACTACTACGCTGCGGGATCTGGAGGATCGACGGGTTGATCAATTGGCATGTCATGCCTTTGCATTTGGGGGAGCCTTGCTCCGCCCGGTTTGCTTTTTGCATCCCGTTTGCGCCCCGTCACAATCACAAGCTACCGAGCTTTGTATCTCTGTCTCAGGATCCTCTGGCTCTGGCCACGGATGCTCTGTCAATGTCTTGGAAGGAGTTTCGGCTCCTGTATGCGTTTCCACCGCTTCCCCTTCTGGGCAGAGTGCTACGCAAGATCGCCCTGGAAGGGGTACCCACGATTCTGGTGGCCCCAAGGTGGCCAAGAAGAGTGTGGTTCGCAGACGTGGTTCAAATGGCAGTAGATCAGTACGATCTACCAAAGATTCCAGACCTCCTAACTCAGGGGTCTCTACGCCATCCCAATTTACTAACTCTGGCTATTGAGACCACCATTTTAAAGGAAAAGGGTTTGTCCGCGTCTGTAGTAGCTACCATGGTCCAAGCCAGGAAGAAGACCTCTTCTGCCATATATTATAGGGTGTGGCGTGCCTACATTGACTGGTGTGAATCCAGGTCTCTTCCCTGTCGGGAATTCTTAGTCTCCAGGGTGCTGGAGTTTTTACAACATGGTCTAGACTTAGGTCTGAAGCTTAGTACCTTGAAGGGCCAGGTTTCGGCCCTGTCTATATTCTTTCAGAAGACCTTTGCCCAGCACTCTCTTATCAAGACTTTCTTTCAGGGGGTCACTCATGTGCGCTCCCCTCAGAAACCTACGGTTCCTGTTTGGGATCTGAATTTGGTTTCGTCGGCCCTACAGGGTCCTCCTTTTGAGCCTATTCACGAAGCAGCTCTTGCTGTCCTCACGCTCAAGGTGGTCTTTCTGGTAGCCATTACCTCGGTTAGACGTGTGTCTGAGTTGGCTGCCTTGTCTATTCAGCCTCCCTACTTTGAGAGACACCGGGATAAGGTGGTGTTTCGCTTCAAGCCAGACTTCCTGCCTAAGGTTGTGTCTGCGTTTCATTTGAATCAAGATATTGTTCTTCCTTCCTTGTGCCCTAATCCTAATAACCCTAAAGAGAGGGTTTTACATTCCCTGGATGTGGTTAAGTGTGTCAAGTCTTACCTGGTTACCACTCAGGCATTTAGAAAGACGGATGCTCTCTTCGTTGTGCCTCACAGGCCTAGGAAAGGTTTGGCTCCCGCCAAGTCTACCATCAGTAAATGTATTCGTCAGGCTGTGGTTCAAGCCTATACTACTAAGGGGAAGACTCCCCCCTTTCGTCTTACTGCTCATTCTACTAGAGCTGTTGGGGCTTCTTGGGCTTTTCAGCACCAGGCCTCTGTGGAGCAAGTTTGCAAGGCCGCTACTTGGTCTTCCATTCATACCTTTACAAAGTTTTACAAGTTGATGTTAAGTCCTCAGCTGACACTGCGTTTGGCCGCAAGGTTCTGCAGGCCGTAGTTGTTTAAATGGCTTGCTGTTGCCTTCTGTTGGGGATCCCACCCTTCTTTACGGACACTGCTATTGGATGTCCCACATCTAAGGACTATGTCTGGAGCAGGACGTGCTGTCTGCTTAGAATAATACAACTCTGTGAAGTACTCACCTGTAGAGTTGGTATTATATGCAGACAGCACATCCTGCTCCACCCCACCCTGGTTTCACTTTGTTCTGGATCCCCTGTTTGGCGATTGTTATACTTGATATTTTGTTTTGCCAGTTTTGGGTGGTTGTTTCTCCTGGCCTCTCCTTCTCGCTGCTTTTCAATGCTGGGGATTTGTGGGAGGTCCTCCGGTATATGTAGGGCCGGGAGGAGCTTGTTTTCTTCATGTTCTGCAGTGCACGGCGCTGAAGGCGGAGGTATACCCACATGTAAGGACTATGTCTGGAGCAGGACGTGCTGTCTGCATATAATACCAACTCTACAGGTGAGTACTTCACAGAGTTGTATTTTTTCTCTTTTCTGCCATCCCTTGTCCCTCCTCTTGTCTCTCTTCTGCTCCATTTTGTCCCTTTTCTGCCATCCCTTGTCCCTCCTCTTGTCTCTCTTCTGCCCCTTCTTGTCTCTCTTCTGCTCCATTTTGTCCCTTTTCTGCCCTTCCTTGTCCCTCCTCTTGTCTCTCTTCTGCCCCCTCTTGTCCACTTTTTTCCCTTCCTGTCTCTCTTCTGCCCCCGCTCTCCCGTTCGCGCCATCTCTGACCTTTACAGCTAATACGGGCGCCATTATCTGGGATTAGAGTAAAGCAGAAGCAGTGAAAATTGGCAAGAAGTTACTTGGGGGAGCGATTCAGGGGTTTGCTAGTTTAAAATGTGGGTTTTTGTCTGCTTTAAGGGACCCTCCTGGGTTTTTATCTCAAATGGAGAAACCCTTCATTCACGCAGTGACCCATTTGAGGCAGCCATTCAAGATCTCCCAGTGAGTCTTCATGTCTGGATTGCAGGAGAGCCCTTTTGTAGATGCCGACCATTTCATTTTTAGTTGCCCTCGTCTTTGTGAAGAGGAATTCAAAGCTGGTGTCTCTTTTATATAGTCTAGGGGTTCCCAACCATTGTATGGTGACCACTGGTGGTACACACACAGGCTGCAGAGTGATCTATACCCCAACCTTATATTCTGTCTCTTATACTTTACTCAAACCTGATTGCTCCATAAGTACAAAAACATCTATAAGTAAACAACCTATGGTCATGTGATGTTTCTTACTTGCTTGTTTTGTTTGTTGGTAGCACTATTTTAGGCTACAACCCACACATTTCCCACCCCCACCCTTTTCCTTTTCCCATGTATACTATTAGTTCTTTTTCGGGAAGTAATTGCAGCCAGCCATGCAGTTTATTACTTAATTTGCCTTAATTATGGTTCACAGCATGTGCGGCCGCGTCTGCCGCTGTCATGCGGTTCGGAGGCTTACGCTAATCTTCGGCCCCCGCCGGCCTTCCCCAAGGTGCTGTGACGCACGCTTGGCTGCGTCTGCTGCCGCCAGGGTTTTCCTATTTTAGGCTGAGCGATAGGGTAGCGATAGGTTCCCCTCTGACCAATCAATAGACGGGGGTGGGGTTTCCATATTCCCAGTGTAGAAGCCGGAAATAGCTTCACACCACAACACTTTGCAGCGTGCCGGCGTCTTTTATAAGCAGCACTAGAATTAAGGTACGACTAAGGAGTGATGTAACCCCGAAACGTGTAACCTTATTGCTGGGGATGCTATGGATACACACTCTGCACGGGATATGTATGATTTTAAAAGTTATAATTAAATGTTAAGTTTTAGTTTACCTGGAGAGCTGGACCTGCAGCATACAATTGAATCCTAGACTTACAGAGGTCTGCCCGTGCTCCTAGGGTTCACATACCAGGGGATTTGCTTTGAGCTGTCTGAATTTCTTTTGGGGACAACACACACTTACCATCCTGGGGAACCCTAGATCCAGGCAGTTCCTATATTCTAAGCATACAGCACGTCCTGCTCCCGATATAGTCATAACATGTGGGTAATCCTCCGCCTCCGGCGCCGTGCACTGCAGACATGTAGAAAACAAGCTCCTCCCGGCCCTACATATACCGAAGGACCTCCCACAAATCCCCAGATTTCTCTGCAGTGCTGGAACTGCGAAGACATGAAGTATCACGCTCTCGCAGGCGAGCGGGGCTTTACAGCCCGAGGCCCTGCGGGACTATTTCCACCCGTCCTCTCTGTAGAAGAATATGCCTCCCAGCCTGGGCTGCGTTGGTCGGGTGAAGGTAGGCAGCACCTCGTGTGCTTAACGGAGCCATGCTCCACCGCAATCCCCCACAATGGTGAGCCTCTAGTGGATGCCCCTCCCGCATTATTGCCCCGTACCCCGGGTAGTGCTGGACCCTGTGTAAAGGGTCGCCATCCTCCCTCATTTCCCCATCTAGTTAGGGGAAAAAGAAAGGGGGGGTATGTGTGTGGCGGTCCCAGTGTACCAGTATGTCACGCTTATGGCCTTATTTCTGCCCTTCATTAACATGTCAGAGCTGCGGGCTGCTTGTTCGTTATCAGGTTTTCGCCTGCCTCCGTATGTCTTATACACAGTTTGCTGCGTCGTCTAGATGCTGTGGCGCCTTTTCCTTACTAGACGTAACGGTTTTTCTACAAATCCTTAATCGTGTGATTGTATCCTTGCCTTGCCGTTACCTCAGAGCTTCGCGCTCTTCGGAGTGGGTGGGGACTTGAATTGGCGCGCTCCGCGTCACGGCCGAGCATCGAGCACGCCCTTTGAGGTTCGCTGGGCGCCATTTTGCTGATCTTTGCGCACGCGCGTGGTGGCGGTTCCCCTCCTCCCTTGGTCTGTAAGTGCCCTCGCGGGTGACTCCTTTCATATGTTTTTCCAGCTGCACATGGCTCTGACACCCTCTCTTCTCCTTATGTCTTTGAGACGCTAAGATTCCGGTGGCATCCCCCGGCCTGATATATATCTTAAACGGGTTCACATTTAAATTCTCCCACATTCCTAACGGGTCTTGGGGCATCCAGGGTTGATTACAGCATAAATCCCTGCTGGCATATTGCTTTGATAATCACCATATGGAGACATCTCAGAATTATGTGTCCGGGGTCCCGCGGGAACAAGACCGGCTGTGTACTGCGTGGGGACCACCCCATGCTGATGCTGACAGAGCACGGGTCTGCGGACCGTGTGCTGAACTAGCACTGGCCCTGCAATCAGGTTTACCAGTGGCACCTTGCTTCAATACACCTGTCTCCCCTTGTTTAAATCTCACTCCTGATGAGTCGCACTCGAGCGGGGATGACCAGCAGGTGGTGCCGCGCAGGCTACCTACGGCTGAGCAGGTGATGCCTGGTTTGGCGGAGCGTTTGGGCACTGGAAAGAAGCGGTCCCTGACGCTTCCTGGTTCTGTGTTTCCCACTGAAACTGAAGAGTCTGCTGCTATGCAGGTCCTTGATCCCTCTGATGAAGGTGAACTGTTCTCAGGTTCCAGTTCCTCAGACGAGATACCTTGGAGCCGTGATAATTCTGGCCCTGGTTCCTGGGGCCTGTGTGACACTGATGAATTACTTATAAAGATCTTTGAAGTACTATCCATCTCTCCTCCAGGAGAGTCTCCCAAGCCCAAGAGGGAGAGTTTCCACACGGCGACGCCGCGCTTGAAATTTCTGGAGCAGGATCATTCCAGGCTCTTATATCTAAGGAATGAAATTCACCTTGTGAACTCTCAGGAGTTCCGGGGGTCTGGGATTGGAAGTACCCTTTTCCCCCTGATGTGGTTGGCTGCTAGTCAGTCCCTCCCGAGGTGGATGCACCTATTATTGGGGTTGCTAACCCTCCCTTCATGACAGCCTCTACTCATCGTACCCTTCGGGATGCTGAGGACCGGCGCATTGACAGACTGGCTTCCCACGCCTTTTCGTGTGCAGGGACGGCTCTGCGCCCAGTCTGTGCCGCGGCCATCACTGCGGTGGCCGCCAGGACCCTTCTTAGGAAGATACTTGACCACCAGCCGGAGGATCTCCCTTGGGAGGTCTTTAATGCACTGTCTGATTGTGATGTTTTTGTGAGTTTACTCTCTCAGCGATGGATGACACTGTTAAAATGTGCGCTAGAACCTTGGTTCTTGTGGTGGCTATTCACCGCCTGTTTGGCTGCGACAGTGGGGGGCTGACAATGATACTAAAAAGGCTCTTACTGGCCTTCCTTTTAGAGGACGACGCTTATTTGGGGCCCGGTTGGACCTTTTTGGTCCGTCTCGGCCTCCCAGGGGCAGGGACACCCCTCCCCCTCCCTACGTTAGTGTCAAGCGCAAACCAGAAGTGTGCTTCCAACTTTTTGGAGTAGAGACCCGCCCCAGGGGGGGCAGGCAACACCCTGGGACCTCAGGCAGGGCGAAGTCCAAATCTGCCGAAACCGCACAAGCATGAAGGGACGCCCTCGCCTTGTTGGGCGAGGGGACTGCCGCAGCACCAGGCTCCTATCGCAGGGCGCCATGCTTCTTTCTGGTTGTTACAGGAGGTAGTCCCCCCGGATGCAGAATGGAGTCTGCTGGGTGGTCCTTTTTCTAAGGTTGTCAGGGTTCTTCTAGTCCCTGTTTTCCCTTCGGGAATTGAGGCAGGCCGAGTTTGACGTGTAGGGTCTGGGCTCTCTTACAGGTTGGCCCTTGACCTGTGATTGCATCCACATTACCTTTCACCTCCGGGATGAAACAGTCTGACCCGGGTTGGCATTCTGGGCCTAGCATTTATACCTTCACAGGCAGTTCCTACATGGTATCTACCTGTTGGGCCGCAGGCGCTCTTGTCCAGTGGACCTCTTGATGCATGTGAGGGTTTATAATCCCTTTTAGTCCCCTGTGCCTTCAGGACACCTAGGCCACTTCCAGCCAGTGTTGAAGGTCCAACTCTTTGCATTGGGGTATTGTTTTTGGTTCCTCTCCTGCTCCCAGATGACTCACTAAGGCGAGTATGGGAGTGGTGTCTTGGACGTGCCCGTGTGGCATCCCCGCTAGGTTCTACTTTATGGTCCTTCTTTGCTTCCTATTTTTGCATCAGGCCGTGTTGGCTATTGACTTGTGGCTCCTTCGGGAGTCCTGTGTATTGGTGCTCAGGCACATCACTTACTTAGTGTCCCCCGTTTCGGTATCTCCCTACGGGGTGGCATTTAGATTGGTTCATGTTAGAAACTCCCTTCTGCTATATGTGGACTTTTATGGAAAGGGCCTTGCCCTCTTTGATTTCACACTACCTTCACCTTGCAGTTGGTGGGCCTGTTGGTGGCGGCCCAGATGCTGTCCATTATTCTCAGAAGCCCTTGGGCCCTGCGTCACCTTAGGTTACTTATCCTGGACAGGGTTCCAGCACCCCTGGAACTAGGTTCAGTACGCTCCCCCTTGTTACTGGGGTTCCTTTTGAGGTTATAAATTCAAGGAAGATGTCTGGGACCATTCCTTCCTTCTCGCTTCTCCCTGTAGATGGTCATCATGGGTACCAAGTCTTGCAGGTTGACTGGGGGGGTCTTATTTCTTCTGATATCCCCCGTGGTTCCTAAGGGGGGCCTCTTAGGGGATCCATTTTCATATGGTTTTCGGTTGACACATTGAGCCTTTGGTGGGCTCTAATTTGCTGGACTACTCCTCTTCAGGACTTGTCTTTTTTGGGGACTATTGGTCAATCTGAGGACAGTGGCTCGTCCCTTTTTTATCTGTGAAAGTCTCGGAACAGGTTGACCCTTCATGAAGGTTCTGGTTCTGATCTAAGTGGGGGTTTACATTCCTTGCACTTCATTGGTATTAGCTTGCTGGCTGCCCTAACGTGGCAGGAGGTTCTATACTAGTTTCTCACTGAGTTCCTACTGGTGTCGCCCTGTGGGGCCCTTTGCTATTACAGGGACTCTGTCATGAGGGCCTAGTATTGCTTCTGTCAGGACATTATATTCTATATGTCTTAACTTCTTCCACCCTGCTAGGCGGGGTTCTGCATGAGGTTGATGTAGACAGGGAGAACCGTTATGCTGGGGGCCCTGGGTGGCCCAGCGGGGCGTGGTTCGCAGATTCTCTGCTGAAGACAGTCGTACTGTATGCCCTATCAAGAAGGGCAGTTCTGCCTATTCCGGCTCCTTACTACGTCACCCCTACCTACAGGCCTTTTAGGCGATTGGGCGGTTTGCTTTTCACCCTATTGGAGATGGGTATCCCTGGGTGTCTTTTCTCTATTGGAGGGCTAGGCCTAGCTCCCTCCTCTTCTTCTCCCTTTCTGCCGGCTATGATGGAGTATGTTGTTCTAGTCTGCTTTGCTTGGACTAGCTCTCTCTCCTGTGGGATGTTCCCTATCCCTGAGTCCTAGGATTATTATAGCACGGTTAAAGTTGGCTCCCCGACTCAGTGCTCTGAAGGTTTCAGGGCTCGCCCTGTTCACCTACTGCAGAAGTCTAGTCAATCTTCTGTGTTGCGCATTCCTCAGGGGTTGCTCAGGTGCATTCCCCAGGGAATTTTATGCTCCCTTTTGGGGGGGTTACTTATCCGGATGCCCTGCTAAGGGTTCCCTTGGGTCTTATTCAGGTTCTTGTCTGAACTGTTCCTTCCCTCATATCGCTCTTCTGGGGCTCTGTTAGCGGTCCTAGTCATTTTATATATATATATGTTATATATCTGTACACCATGAGGTGAGGGTGTTCCGCCTTATGCCGAATTGGGTCCAGGCGGTGTTTTTATTCTCCTTTAGTCCAGATCCTCTGGTCTCTGGGCTGTTGTCTTGATTACTCTGAGCGAAAGGGATCTGTATCCCTCATGAGGTGTTGGAGATTCCTGGTATGTCTCTTGTCTCTGGTAGGGATTATGTCCCTTGGGGCTTATAGGTTTCTCCATCCTTATGTACCGGATCTGATTGCTACCACGGGTGTAGGTGCCCTTTGGCTTGGTCCTGCTCGGTTGGTTTTGTCCTTCTGAGCCTAAAGTAAACGTTTCGGCTCTTGCTGAGCCTTGTTAGCGTTGTTTTTCAGTATTCCTGCTGGTCTCGCCCGAGACCTGGGTTCATATTCTCCGATGGGGAGAGTTCTAAGGTTGCCATGGCTACCCTTTTTTTCCAGTAGCATGGTTAGGCTGTTACTCTGGCCTACTTGTTTAGGGGAAGATTCTTCTTCTCTCTTGGTTTTGCTCTCTTACTACTTGTGCTTGGCTTGGGCCTTTCAGTACTAGGTTCTGTTGAGCAAGCTGGCTAGTCCGCTGCTTGTGTTCAGTTCTTCCTTTACAAGAACTCAAAGGCTGAGGTTAGAGCATTGCTCTCGTTGCTCTTGGTAGCATGGTTGAGGGTGACACTGCTTTACTGTTGGCTGTGCCTTTTTCACGGGGATCCCACCCTACTTTATGGACACTGCTATTGGATGTCCCACATGTTATGACTATATCGGGAGCAGGACTTGCTGTATGCTTAGAATAATACAATTCTGTGAGATACTCACCTGTAGAATTGATATTATACGCATACAGCACGTCCTGCTCCACCCCACCCTGGTTTCACCTTGTTCTGGATCCCCTGTATGGTGATTGTTATCATTGATATTATTGCCATTTTCTGGGTGGTTGGTTTCTCCCGGCTTCTCTTTCTCACTGCTTTTCAATGCTGGGGATTTGTGGGAGGTCCTTCGGTATATGTAGGGCCGGGAGGAGCTTGTTTTCTACATGTCTGCAGTGCACGGCGGCGGAGGATTACCCACATGTTATGACTATATCGGGAGCAGGACGTGCTGTATGCGTATAATATCAATTCTACAGGTGAGTATCTCACAGAATTGTATTTTTACATTGTCTCCACTTTTAATAAGCGAGTGCACCGTTCCTTCTTTCGTCTTTTCCTTGGTGCAGCCAATGAAAAGCGAGAGCTCACTGGGTTTAATGGTAAATGAAAGCTCCCCTTGTAGTGCCCGAGGGGCTGCACAGAGGTTTGGGTGGCAACAGTATAGTCAGCAGCAATAGATTCGGCAACTGTTCAATTCCATGAGGGCAGTGGTGCAGCATGGGTTCCAGCCCATATATTGGGGTTGCTTTGGGGTATCCCTTTAGTGCCTTTGTTCAAGTATTGAGAGAGAATTGGGAGGGGGCTATTATACAGCTCTTGTTGTTCCTCTGGAAGAATGTGGGCTATGGGGAAGGTTATGTCCATTGGGAGGAGCATTCACTGTCCATCAGCTGGTTGAAGCAGAACCATTTAGAGACTGTGTCCTCGAGAGAATGACTTTTCTCTGTCAATATTTTTATTTATTTAGGAAAAAGAGAACGGTACAGATATAGGTGATCAGCCAAGCAAAAATCCATCCCGTGCAGGGGAGGCAAACATTACAAAGATTACAATAATTTACCGTATTCTTGACAAGAGAAGGACACAGCAACTCTGTCCTTCCAGGTAGTAAATGTCAGTACAATTATAACATAACTGAGGCATGAATAAACAATTGGTACACTAAGGTCTGCCAGTATCTTGTTTTCATTTATACTGCCTCCTGTGTCGGGGATAGCAACTTCAATTAGACTATACTAGCATCTCACCACAGCACACCCCCCGCCACTCAGTCCGAACCATATCAGGCCAGGACACGCCAGCTGCCGCAAAGCTAACTCGCATCCGAAGCCCATGGCCCAAGAGACCGGCCGATAGGTGGGCAGCAGAGAAAGAAGCAGAAGACAAAAAAACAAAACAAGGAAGGAGACACGAAGGGTGGGGGGATAGACCCAGTTTGGGAAGTAAAAAGAAGAGTAGAATGGGGGGGAACGAAACAGGAGGGGATGGGGGGGAGGAGTCCTTGTGGCCTAGCCCACGCTGGTCACCTAATTTAGCATACCCAATGGCGCATTAGGCCAGGCATATTGCATCCAGGGCTCCCAAATGGAGAGGAACTTATCCTGGGTGTCAGCTAGGATGCTTGAGAGCCTCTCATTAACCAAAAACCTAACCTAGACAATACCTCCGACAGCGGGATGATCTGTTTCTTCCAGGCCCTGGCAATGGTTTGCTTAGCTGCCAAGAGCAAGTACATGAATAATTTGTTCTGCTTTTTGGTAAGCTCTGGAGGTCTACGGTGAAGGAGGGCTACCCAGGGATCTTTTCTGATGTTTGTCCGAAACATTTTACCGGCTATCTTATGGACGTGGGACCAGAAACGGGTCAGCATGGGACATGTCCACCAAATGTGAAAAAATTACCCTCTACATTACAACCCCTGAAGCATGTATTGGCCTGCCCTGGGAACATTTTTCCGAGGCGACTCGGCACCAGGTACCAGTGGAACAAAACTTTGTAAGCCGTTTCAGTTGTCAAAACACTTATGGAGCATGAGAAAGCGGCATTCCAAATTTCCGTCCACCCCCTGTCCAAGCTTCAGGGGCCCAGATCTCGTTCCCATTTTTCCACGTGCACATGTGTGCTCGGCCCTATGGTGTTCAGCATAGAATATAACATGGATATTAATCCCCCGCGGAACGGGTCTACACTGCAAACCCCGTCAAAGGGGGTACATATCCGGAAGGACGGCCCCAATCTAGTTAAGGGTGGTAACCAGTGCCTCAACTGCAGGTATTGAAAGAAGGTCCTTTGGGGAATATCATATTTTTCTCTCAGAGAACTAAAAGGTATGAACCCGTCCTCTGAGAGAAGGTGCAGCACCCTAGTTATCCCATGATCCATCCACCACTTGAAGGTTGGTCTATTTTCGGCACTCCAAGGGCAGGAGTATACCGGCACCCCCACAACTCGGCACCCACGAGATCCGGTTACAAAGACAAAAAACAATATTGAACTTGTCATTTTTGAAATACGGAAGTTAACTAGATAACAAGATTAACCAACAACAGTGCAGAGGAGAAGGAAGCTCAGTGGGGTTAATACGGGCAACCGATGCACGGCCGCCAATCCCCCCTGGAATAAGGGGGGGGGGGCGTTTCAACTGCCAACTCAAACCCGTCTTGAGAGCAAGAGACCTCAATCCGGGTCAGAGCTGGGGCTGGGAGGGTGGTCAAGCACCCGATCCTGTCTCCTCCGTGGGCGAACCTTCTCCCATATCGGCTGCAAAGGCTGGCGTTTGGGCATCTGCTGGGCCGCCTGGCCAGGTGAGGCAGCGAGCGGATCAGCTAGGGGCAAATTAAGCTCCCGCATAAGACCCTGTAACTCATTGAGGGAGCCAGCGGCGCATTGGCGACCCTTATGGGAGAACATCAACTTAAAGGGGAACCCCCATCGGTACCTGATATTATGCGACTTCAAAATGTCAAGCCCCGGTTTCATCTCCCGCCGATGCTGGAGTGTCTGGGGAGCGACGTCAGGCTATATCTGATAGGCATGGTTCTGGAAGGATAGGTTGGCTTTATCTATAGACGCCTGCAAAATGGCTTCTTTCGTACGGTAAAAAGTAGGCCTAATAACAATGTCCCTAGGGCGACCGTCCGATCATTTTGGGCCCAAGGCCCTGTGTGCTCTGTCCAGTTCCAAGCGGTCAATCGGCATGGAGGGGAGCAGTTCCTGAAGTAGCGCTGTGACCGTAGCAGGAACATCCTCCATAAATTACGGGAGACCCCGGATCCGGACATTTTCTCTCCTGGATCTATTTTCGAGATCTTCTAATTGTTGCAATTGGGCCACCTCATCTCGCACGACCCCCGTAGCGGACTCGCTGGACTCCAAGACAGTCACGATTTCATCCACCCTCTCCTCCAGAGTGTTGGTTCGATCTCCCAGATCCCTGATGTCGCTGTTTAAGCTGGCGGTAAGCTGGGTCACTGCAGCAGCCAATTCTTGTTGCAACAGAAGCTTAAATTTTGCCAACAAATGCTCATCTCGCACAATTGGATCAACTGGATAGGGGGTGCCTTTTACACTCCGCAGGTCCCTCTCCAGGGCATCCTCCAACAAGGGCTGGGATAGATCACTATTGCCCGACAAAGGGCTTTCCTCAAAGATTCGCGGGAACTCTCGGCCATCTGAGATGGACAGGGGTGAGCTGCCTTGCTTGTGGCTGTTGCAGCCGGGTGGGCTCATTTGTGGGTCCCGACTTTCCCCAGGGCTCTCAAGCGTGTTGGAGCCGTAGCACGGGGATCGGGGTCACCAGCCCCTGTGCTGTAGCCATCGTGAAGGGGGTCGCTCCGCCATGTCCAGGGACGCAGCATGGATGTGTGGGGTGGGAGACCCCGGCGTCTGTGGTGTGGAGTGAAGAGAACGTGGTCCCCGCTCCCCCTCTCGGGACATGCCGGGACTCTGAGGCGGGGGGCAGCGCAGCGACTCGGGCGGCAGGGGATAGTCGCTTGACTGCCGGGATGAGAGAGGCGCCGGCCGTCCCCCGTGCACGTGGTCGGGGCTCGCATCAGCTCCTACCTCCCGTCCTGCCGACGGAGTCGCCTCTTCTGGCCTGAGTGGCGGTGGATTCAGCAGGTCTGACGGTCACCCGCGCCGCGGATCTCGCCCGGGGTCCACATGCGGGGCAGTCTGAGTCTGACGCCGGAGCTCCGGTCCTTCTCTTTAACCCCGCTCTTGCCCATCCGGGGGTCAGGGGAGGTAGCTGGGGTGCTGGCTGCAAAGCTGAATGCCTGCCAGAGCGGTGTGAATGCTGCTATGGGGTGAGTTCTGCGCTCCGAGGTGCCGAGCGCTAAGAGGAAGCAGCCATCTTCCGAGGTGCTTGGCCGAGAGAAGGACTTTTAATGCGTGTACACACAAGTTGTCTATCTGCAGAAAGTTCTACATTATGAGTAAAGTTCTGTAAATCTTTGTTAATAGCAAGTTTACTTGAATTGTCATAACAAAATCAGCAGCAGCAGTTCCCCTGCTTGTGACAGTTAAAGAAAAACTCCCCAAAACTCACCTGTCCCCCCCCTCCATGCATGATACTGAATCATTGTCATCAATAACATTAGTTCCTGCACCCACTCAAACCCGAGACGGCACCTCACCCATTTTCTTCTGGTCACTGCCTGTTCCCTGGCATCCCAGGTCCCCAGGCTGCTGCCTTGATTTAACCAACATAACCCAGTAGTAGTTGTTGTACCGTGTTAGCCATCGATGTAAGCAGGAAATCCAAGATTAAGGTAATACCATTTATTAGCTAACTCATTTATATTGAAAATGCAAGCTTTCGAAGCTTATGCCTGAAGAAGAAGCTTGAACAGCTTTGAAAGCTTGCATTTTCAATCTAAATGAGTTAGCCAATAAATGGTATTACCTTAACCTTGGATTTCCTACCAACATAACCCACAAAGCAAAGCAGAAGGAAACCCAGCAGCACTTCGTCTTTGCAGGCCACTGGCAAATCCATAGGACACTTCAAAAAGGTAAATGAATTTTGATGTGCAGCAATGTGAATTTCCCTGATAAGGGATTCATATGAGCACTGTTTCTTGCAAGAGTGTTCGTCCGGTTGAAGTAAATTCCAGTTTTTCGGCCACACGAAGTGCAATGATAAAGCCAGCAACACAAAGGTTATCAAAAAATATCCCAAGCTTTGAACATGTCCCAGAGCACTGTGCCCCATCATCTGTAAATAGAAAGTATATGTCACAATTGCTAACCTTCCCAGACATGTCCGCCCACCATCCACTGACAGCCCTGGCAAGGAGAGGAATAATTACAGGAGCAGCAAAGAGGCCCAGAGTCACTCTGGAGGCACTTCAGAGATCCACAGCTCAGGTGAGAGAATCTGGCCACAGGACGACTATTAGTTGTGTCCTCCACAAATCTGCCCTTTATGGAAGAGTGGTGAGAAGAAGCAAGTCATAGAAGGCCCAGGTGCAGTCCAGCTATGTAGGGGACACAGCAAGCATGTGGGAGATGTTCTGCTCAGATGAAACCAAAGTTGACAGTAGGCTACTTTCATGAATTTAGCTTCCAGACACTACATTCTCTATTATGGGATGGGTATGATCAGACCCTTCAGCTGTGTGTCGGTGCTGGTGAAACATCTCAGCATCTGGCTTCTTATATATCTCAAAGGATCCAGGGGGTTATATCAGATCTTCTTTCATGTCTTCTAGAGTCAGCCCGACACAGCGGACGGACAGAATTTAATACAAAGACACAAAGGTCTCTCCAGAGACTCCATGATGGAGGCACAGTGGCTCCTCTCATCACAGGGTAAGAGGCGGGGTTTCCGGTTACAGGGGAGCTTGACTGTTATTGTTACAAACCCCTTCAATGTGCTTCCCCATTACTACACACACATACTCAATCTGGTGCCCGAACTCTCATCTTTCTTCACAGACCCTGGAGACTCTATAGAGAGAAATGTGAAAACTGAGGAGGAGGAAGAAGCATTAGTGAAGGATGAAGAGGAGGAATTTCCTCTACAGATCAGCCCAGGTAATAAACCTATAGAAATGATTTCCCTATTCCCCCTGTTTGGTCACCCTACACACACTCTTGTGTTACTCTCATCTTTAGTCACAGACCTTGAAGACATTTCAGTGAGAGATGTGAAAACTGAGGAAAAGGAAGAAGCATTAGTGAAGGATGAAGAGGAGGAATTTCCTCTACAGATCAGCCCAGGTAATAAACCTATGGAAATGATTTCCCCAGTAGCCCTGTTTGGTGACTGTACACACACTCTTGTGTGTCCCCTACATACATACAAGGACATTACTCTCATCTTCAGTCACAGACCATGAAGTCATTTTTATAAATATATTATTATTGTTTATTTATAAAGCGACATTGTATTCCATGGGGCTGTACAGGGGCAAGACAAGTAAATACTTATAATACAATAATGACGACAATGCTTATAAAACACACAATATTATGGATCAAATGTAACAGAAGTAAATAAACACAAAGATGCAGGAATACATTTGGAGTGAGGGCCCTGCCCTTGCAAACTTGCATCTAAAGGGAGGGGGTTTGAGACTATAGGCCATGTCACAAAGAATAGGTACTAAGCAGTTGCCCAGCGTTCTGAGGGATAACAAGGCTGTAAGATGGTTGGGTATATCAGAAGATTGACTCCTCTAAGTAGGTGGATTTTGAAGTGGAGTGATGAATTGGATGTGGGAGGGAATTCCAGAGGAGTGGAGCGCCATGTGTGAGGTCCCAGACTTGAGAGTTATAGGAAGTGATCAAGGTAAAGGACAGGAGAAGGTCATGAGCAGAGCAGGGACTGCGCCTGGTTTGGTATATTTGGACTAGTGATGATATGCATGAGGGGGCTTTGTTGTAGAGAGCCTTGTAGATCAGGATTAGTCACTGGAACTGAATTATCTCACTGGGAGCCAGTGGAGTGATTGAGGAGCAACAGAGGCAGAGTGAAAAGGTAAGTAGTTAAGGTGGGCAGCAGATTTGAGGATTGATTGCAGGGTGCTAGTCTCTTAGTCGGTAGACCACAGTAGTCAAGTCTGGAGATGATCAGGGCGTGCACTAGAAATTTAGTGGTATCAGCTAAGAGAAAGGAACAGAAGTGGGAGGTATTTGTGAATTGGAGGCGACATGTGTGGTATAAATCAAAGAGTGAAATATAACCCAGAGACAACGTACTTGATGAGCTGGCATGATAAAAAAGGTCACTGACAGATATATTTATGTTACAGATGGGAGCAGAATTGAATTGTGGGAAGATGACAAGATCTGCTTTGTTTATGTTCAGTTTAAAAGAGTGAGAGGACATGAATGCAGAGATAGCTGTTAGACACACAGGGGTCTGATATAGGACAGAGGAGAGGTCAGGGCCTAAGAGGTAGATTTGGGTGTGGGAAGCCAAAAGGGTTTAGAACTTGTCCAAGGCCATAAGTATAGATTGAAAAGAGTAGGAGGACCAAGGACAGATCTTTGTGCCACCCCAACAGATAAAGGGCGAGGGTACCATTTCAGAGTGAGAAACGCTATCAGCCATCTCTAAAATGGCACTGGGTGTGGCTTAGGCAGTGGAACAACTCGGTTTTCTTAGAAAACTGGGCCACCGCTGAGCCAATAGCACCCAGCTGCTGGGGCAGGCTTGGCCCCCAGGAGATCAGTTGAGGAAGCCCAAATGGGTTTCCATCTGCTTTAAGATGCCAAGTGAACTCTTGGCTTCTCTTGGGTGGCAAGAGCTAGGAGAACTGGGGCATAATCTGAGATTGTGACTTGCCCCAAAGTCTTGTAGTCTTTAACTGTGGAGTTATTATGCCAGACATTGCAGCTGACCATGAACGGTATAATTGCTCACCAGCACATTTGGGGGCACTTAAATGTGACCTGAGGGGAGTCCTCATTCAGGAGGGTTCAAGGCTGATGCGTGAGAAAGCGGCATTGGTCACCAAGACACTGCAAACTATTTGTGACCTGGAGTCTAAGTATTAAACAAGACCCCACTCTGGAATTGATCTCCGAGCTCTCGCTCAACAGAAACAGGTTACTGAAACTATATGACCAGGCCCATCTCAGATACAGGGATAGACAGCATGCCTCAATGTATGAACACGCAAATAAGTCCATCATAGGATAGCAACATTATTCATCCCAAGCATCAAGACGGGGAGAGGAAAGAACGCCACAGACCCATCCAAAATCCCGGAGGTGTTTAAGGGCTTCTACAGCAGCTTGTACAACCTTCAACCAGGCCTTACCCAAGCCTCAGCCGAAGCATTGGAGGCGAATATAAGGGGTTACATAGTAATCCCTGAGGACTCTTCGGCTGAACTGGAAGCGCCCTTTATGGAACCGGAGGTCCTGAAGGCCATTAAGGAGGCCCCTGTGGGGAAGAGCCCGGGCCCAGATGGATTCACTCCTAGATTCTTTAAGGCCTTGGTACCACAGCTCGCTCCTTGGTTGGTGAGAGCCTACAATCACATAGAGACGGACAGCCCTTTCCTGAAGCAAGCCCTGGAAGCCACAATCACAGTCATTCCTAAGCCAGAGAAGGATCCCTCGGCCTGTGGCAGCTACAGGCCCATTTACCTACTTAATGTTGACTTACAATTGTATGCAAAAGTAATTGCTGCTAGACTCAAACCACTGATTCCTCAATTGATACACTTGGATCAGGTGGGATTTGTCCCAGGTCGCGAAGCCAGAGACAATACCAATAAACGCACATGTCCACAACACTGGTACCCCGGCATGTGTCCTAAATGCCCGGAAGGCGTTCCACAGGGTAAGCTGGCGCTTCCTTAAAGCAGCCCTCTCTCAAGTTGGCATGGGTCCCATCATCACCTCCAAGATCTTGGCGTTGTACCAGAAGCCAACAGCCCTGTGTTAGAGCCAATGGCGTTCTATCAGATCCCTTCACAATCAAGAACGGCACTCGCCCACTCTCGCCCCTGCTATACATCCTAACAATAGAGCACCTAGCAGTAGCTATAAAGAACAACACAGATATTAAGGGGACTGAGTGTGGGGGCAACAATATAAAGCTTCGATTTTCGCAGACAACCTGCTCCTCCACCTGACGGCCCTGGCTATATCCTTTCCAGCGGCTCTCAGGGAGTTCGAGCACTTTAGCCAACTGTCCAATTTTTGCATCAATTACGCAAAATCAGAAGCATTGAACCTTACTTTGCCACAGCCTCTAGTGGATAGGCTTCGGAGTAGTTTTCCATTTAAACTGGACCTTCACCATGATTTAATAAAAAGCCCAAACTCTTAAAAACCGATTCCCCAGGATCTAAAATTAATATTTTAAGTTTTTAGTCACTTATTATTCTTTCCCCCACTGGGCTGCAACTCTGTTCAGGAATTTAGGATACTGTCGCCGCCATCTTGACTCAGAAGTATCACACTTACTGAGGAGAGGAGAGTGGGATAAGGTACAGGGGGGTGGGTTATAGCTGTACTTTGCTCAGACAGAGCAGAGCTGGGGTCAGGGAAAGGTCAGCAGTCCCAGAATGCAGAGCAGCACAGTCAGGAGGCACTTCCTGTTTGCAGGATGCCTGATAAGATGGCGGCTTCCATAAGCCGCCATCTTGGATGTTTAAAGGCTCATAACATGCAGTAGATGCAGGTAGGATGACTTTTAATGTGAGCAATCTGTATGTACAGGGTGTGGGACACATATAAGATAGACTCTTATTCAGAGTGAAGGCCCGCTTTAAGTGGCAGCCGACCGCGATGAAATATCTAGGGACTCTCATACCGTCCGATCTATATAGTCTCTATGAGCTAAACTTTCAGGCGCTTCAGTCTAAAGTCAATCAAGATATTTCAAAATACGATAGAGGGCAATACTCATGGTTTGGAAGGATAAATATCTTGAAGATAGATATACTTCCCTGGTTTTTGTACCTCTTTCAAACAATGCCGATCAGCCTCCCCTGGCATTTTTTCAAAGCCATAAAGGCAGCATTTCTGAAATTCATTTGGGCTCACGGAATCCATGCATCAGGTTTAACATACTGGTTAGACCCAAGAACACGGGCGTAACCGGGTGCACCAGACCTGAGACTTTATTACGCTGAGGCTGTTCTCATGAGGATGGCGGACTGGATGTACAGAAGGGAGGACAATCTTTGGGTTCAACTGGAACGGGACCTCCTGGGGTTCAGCCCACGCTCTCTCCCTATTTGATCCAACATTTTCTCTCCAGTTGGAATAGACTCCAGCGACAGGGGGGACTGTTGAATAGACAACCCTAACCCCATTGGAGCAGTGTCTCTTGCAGTCACAGCCGATGGAGCATGTGATATCAAAATTCTACAGTCCATTGGTGGCCTCCAGGCATACATCAGAGCTGGAATTCATGTCCAAATGGGAGAGGGACCTAGGAACCTTGAAAACAGAGGAGGAAACTTGGAAGATCTTCACACTAACGTATAGGCTTGTGGGGGCCAGCTCGGCACAGGAAAAAAACTACAAGGTCCTCACAAGGTGGTACAGGTGCCCAGCGGATAAAGAATCGTACTCATCTGGTGGATCAGATGCATGTTGGAGATGTGGAGCACCCCAGGGAGAGATCCTCCACATCTGGTGGGAATGCCCCCCCCCCCGATCATGAGGCTCTGGGATATTGGCTTCAAAATCCATGCAGAGGTGGAGGGTTCTGTTGTGCTGAACAGCCCGAAGGTTGTCCTGCTCTCCCTGATCCCGGGCCCCATGGCCAGAGTGAGGAAAGGAGTCCTCAAGTACTCAAGTAAGGTCAATTATCCCCAGGCATTGGAAATCCCCTCTTCCACCAAGTGTGACGGAATGTTTTTTTTAAATGGACCACATCTTGAGAAGATGGAATATGTTGATAGAGGAGTATAGAGGGGGAGCCGAAGCGCACTTGGTGACCTAGATGAACTTAATAGAAGTCAGGTGTGAGGGGCGCTTGCCCGATACAACTGGCAGCTAACCATTGGAACGGGACCACTCTGGTCCTACTTCCTCCCCCCACTCTGTTACCCCCTCTTCTCCCCCTTTTTTTCTTCTCTTCTTGTCTTCTTGCATTTTCTTTCTGTCTGATGGGTTCCTCCCCCTTCCTCTAACTTGCCTCAGCCTTCTTCCCCTGGTCCCCCTGTTGCCCTGGCCCGTGTCCTATGGTGGAGCTGCTTCTGGAGATCATGCGCTTTGGCCTCCTTTTATCTGTTCCCTGGCTTGTGGGCTCGTCCTCCACCCCATTATGGACACCCTGCGTGTCCCCACCACTGATGCTTGGACGGAGGGGGCGCGACAGGCTCTGGGCGAGGAGGGCTCCCTATGTCGGGTGCCCGGGGCGGAGGGGGTTGGCCTGGTGTGGCATGAGAGGCATCCCCTCACATGCCTATTGTAATGTCCCGTGTGCCCCCTGGCAGTGACCCTAGCCCTTGCTATAAATATCAGACTTATTAGCTTACTCCCTGGAGATTTGGATGCCTGCTGTTGGGAGTATGGGATGCAAACATTGCTGATTGATAAATACGCACGCTGTGCTACAGGAGTCACTCGCCGATGGCAGCATGGGGCGGGGAGCTGGAGATGTCTCGGCTGTGTCTGGTGGCGGGGGTTGGCACGGGAACCTGGAATGATTATCTGTTTTTCTGACTTTACCCTTCGTATTTGTACTGATTTACTGTTGTTTATTTCAGCGTAGTTCAAGACTTGGTCTTGCTTCCAGATAGGTAAACAGTTCAGGTAGCTTCAGAGAGAACGACCGGTTCTGTCTCCTTATAATGAGATGGAAGGGGTGGCCCCACCCGTAAGTCACGTTTTTCTGTTGGATAAGCATGAGTAATGGCTTCGATTATGTCTTCTTTGACAGTGAAATAGTGGAGCCTGCAAACCACATATCTCGGCCTGTTTGTAACTGATGGTTTGGGATCCAGCGCCCTATAAACTCAATGACCACGGTGTCTGTCAGGGGGGCTCTAGTATGGTATAGAAAATTGCTGTAACTTTGGTTTTTAGGTTTTTCTGGTCCACCGTCTCTGAGATACCCCGCAATCTGACATCAATCTTCCTTCCCCCGTTTTCCTGATCATCCATGTCAAGGCACATGAGAGACACCTGTTGCTTGGTGTCTTGTCGAAATTGCTCTATTGCTGTGTGATCCTGCTCCACAACATACATAGTAACTACTTTTTCATGCGATTACGGATTTGACCCCAAGCTTTTACCTGATTCCTGTATTTCCACTGACATCCCCTATACTTAATAACTCTTTTTCAATTGTCTACCATGCCACAAAATCTCCAAAGTATGATAACATCTCACTCAAAACCATTAGAAGAAATACTTGGTCCCTTCAAGGCCAAAATAATAATTAACAAAATTGTCTTCAAACTGGATTTACCTGCATACCTCAAGGTCCACTCCTGTCTTCCATTTATCCCTCTTGAAGATGGCTGACATATGGATCTCCTGAACAACCCTGCAGGCAGTTGGTAGAAATTCTGGATTCCCTTAGATGGGACCATTACCATTACCTTGACCATTAAATGTAAGGATATGACCCATAAGAGGATTCATGAAAGCCTAGGAGTAAGATGGCCTCTCTAAACAAGTTCCCAGATATCCATTGAAACCAGCAATCAACCTAAAGCCTCCCATATTGGGGGGGGGGGTGTCAATGTCATGGTGATCTGGTCTTCTGTGCAGTTTGTGCACATGCAGAATGTGTAGATGTTTTCCCAAAGCTCCTGTAGATGCTTGACTTCCTGGAAATGATCTCAGCTGATAAGCATGGACGTGTTCATGGCACTTACAAACCTGCACACCTTGCACCTGCACAAGTACAAATGCTACTTGTGTCCCGGCAAAAAATCAGTGCTATCTTGTCAGCGAACTCCTGGTCCTGGATTCTGAGTTTTGTTCCTGTTTTGGCACTTGGGCCCTGACTTGTTTATCTTTTAAAATCATCACTAACCCTCCAGCCTAGCCCTTCCTACCTTGTTTGGGTGCCCCAGTGAAGACTAGGCCTAGCCATAGCCTTTGGGCCTTGTGGGTTATTTATTAATCTTCAGACAGGGGGTCCCTGAACCTTGGGCCTCAAGTTTATCTGCCTGTCTGTGAAGCTTTTACACTACCACTCAAGCACTTCCCATGCGTCTTTCATGCCCAGGAAACTCTGCATAAGCACTCTTCAAACGACTGACAGTATTAAAGTCACTCCCAGAGTTAACTTCTGAAAATATACAAACACTGGGCAGATAAAAAGTTTTTTCCAGAGGGTGTAAGTGATCTTTTGTATTCTAGGAGCTGCATCATATTAAATCAGTATTCGGAAGTATCACTTTTTACAAATGTTTAATTTGTATATAAATATGTACATTATGTTCAAGATATAACTGTGTAAATATTGTCCAGTTCATTTCTTTTAAAAATGTGTGTTTGGCTGGTTTCAGATCGGGATATTGCAGTCTATCTCATGTTACCTTAGCTTGTCTGAATACATACCTTGTTCCATTGATGTGGTAACTATTACAGGATGCCTTGCACTTGTCTGCCCTGTAGTGATCCTAGGTGAGGCAGTGGTACACAGTATATAGTGGCAGCTTAAGTGAATTCCCACCACAAGAAAACCCAGATCCCCCTGTATGTTGGAATACCCTGGCTGCTTTTGCTGTCTGGAATGTCCCTTCCTTTTTCATTCTCCCTAAATGTTTCACCTTTTCCCATCAATGGCTTCAGCGTTAATCTTAAATGGTTCTAAAATAAGTGATTCCAGGAGCTGTTTTATGTTCAGATTGTGCAATGGAAACAAGTTTATCTTCATTCTTATTTCATCCCCTCTTTCCAGATTCAGGTTCTAGTCTGAATAATATGGATCGACATGTAGTAATCTCTCCAAATGTTAAAAGAGAAGATGAAGACATAACAGCAAAGGCTACAGGAGACCCAGCCCTACACTCTGTACATCTCCTATGTCACCCCTATACACAGAAGGAAAGTCAGTCTGTGTTCCCTACACATCATACAGCTCATAGATCTAAGAAGCCATATTCATGTTCTGAATGTGGAAAATGTTTTTCTCATGAATCACACCTTATCAAACATGAAAGAGTTCATACAGGGGAGAAGCCATATTCATGTTCTGAATGTGGGAAATGTTTTGCTCAGAAATCGAATCTTATCACACATGAAAGAGTTCATACTGGTGAGAAGTCATATTCTTGTTCTGAATGTGGAAAATGTTTTGCTCAGAAATCAAACCTTATCAGACATGAACAAGTGCATACAGAGGAAAGGTCATATTCATGTTCTGAATGTGGCAAATGTTTTTCTCATAAAACAGCCCTTATCACACATGAAAGAGTTCACACAGGGGAGAAGCCATATTCATGTTCTGAATGTGGAAAATGTTTTTCTCATAAATCAACCCTTATCACACATGAAAGAGTTCATGCAGGGGAGAAGTCATATGCATGTTTGGAATGTGGAAAATGTTTTTTTCATAAATCACTCCTTATCAAACATGAAAGAGTTCATACAGGGGAGAAGCCATATTCGTGTTCTGAATGTGGGAAATGTTATGCTCAGAAATCACACCTTATCACACATGAAAAAGTTCATACAGGGGAGAAGTCTTATTCATGTTCTGAGTGTGGGAAATGTTTTGCACAGAAATCTAACCTTATCAGACATGAAAGAGCTCATACAGGGGAGAAGCCATATTCATGTTCTGAATGTAGGAAATGTTTTTCTCATAAATCAGCCCTTCTTTCACATGAAAGAGTTCATACAGGGGAAAAGCCATATTCATGTTCTGAATGTAGGAAATGTTTTTCTCATAAATCCCACCTTATCAAACATGAAAGAGTTCATACAGGGGAGAAGTCCTATTCATGTCCTGAATGTGGGAAATGTTTTTCTCAGGAATCAAACCTTATCAGACATAAAAGAGTACATACTGGGGAGAAGTCATATGTATGTTCTGAATGTGGTACATGTTTTTCTCATAAATCAGCCCTTATCACACATGAAAGAGTTCATACCGGGGAGAAGCCATATTCATGTTCTGAATGTGGGAAATGTTTTTCTCATAAATCACACCTTATCAAACATGCAAGAATTCATACAGGGGAGAAGCCATATCCATGCTCTGAATGTGGCAAATGTTTTTCTCAGAAATCAGCCCTTAATGCACATGTAAGAGTTCATACAGGGAAGAATTCATATTTATCTTCTGAATGTGGGAAGTGCTTTGCTCAGAATTCACATTTTAGCACACATGAAGGAGTACATTCTGGGGAGAAGCCATATTCTTGCTCTTAACGTGGGAAATGTTTTTCTTAGAAATCAGTTCTTATGAAACACAAAAGCATGCATGCACGGTAGAAGCCATATTCATGTTCTGAATGTGGGAAATGTTTTGCTCAGAAATCAAACCTTATCACACATGAAAGAGTACATACTGGGGAGAAGTCATATTCATGTCCTGAATGTGGATGTTTTTCTCATAAATCAGCCCTTATCAAACATGAAAGAGTTCATACAATGGAGAAGCCATATCGATGCTCTGGGTGTGCCAAATGTTTTTCTCAGAAATCAGAAATAAAAGAGTTCATACTGGGGAGAATACATATTTATGTTCCGAATGTGGAAAATGCTTTGCTCAGAAATCACATTTTAGCACACATTAAGGAGTACATACTGGGGAGAAGCCATATTCTTGCTCTTAATGTGGGAGATGTTTTTCTCATAAATCAGCCCTTATGAGTGCAAGCATGGGAGAAGCCATATTTATATTCTGAATGTGAAAAATCAAACACATGAAAGGAGTGTCTTAGTGGAGGTGACAAACCATGTGGTGAAATTCGATTTCCTGTGCCTCCTGTATCTTCCCTCTCTATTCTCTAATAGCTGTAGAAAGCAATTTCATCCCCTCCCTGAGCTTCCCAGTATATCACACAATTCTATTTATTATGATTATGGTGATAGGGTGGGAGGTAGTTACTATACAACCATATTTAAATATATATGGATCCTTTTGTCTGGCTTTATGATGGAAGTAACGTTCTCAGACAGAAAAAAAGTTTAGGTTCGCTTTAAGGATATATGAGAAGTGTGTTATTCCTAGAAAAAATGATTTTTTTAGCTGGGGATTTTAGTGGAACCTTCTGGATATATTTTTTCTCTGGGCTGGGCTTAAATTATTAGGTCTGCTAACTGAAAGTATCAGTCACGGCCGGGGGGGGGGGGCGTTCGTAACCCACCCTAGGCCTCTGAAGAAACAAAGCTCAAACTTTTTTGGTACACTGCTGCTATTAAATAGTTAACCTCCAGGGTTACTGTTACGCTGGTGTTCCTCCTGCGATAATAGCTGCACTTACAATAAATGCTTAAGTGTGTGAAGTATGTTTAGGCACTTTTATTAGTTAGCGTGGATGCCCTTGAAAGTTGACCTCTTACATAGAGGACTACTCTGTACTTACCAGATGCTTGACTTTGCTAAAACTGCCTACATTCATTGATAAAGGCTGAAGAACAAATAGTAAAACAATGGTGTCATTCCTCTAGAAGTACGTGTTGATAAACTGGCTGATCATGGCTCTGTACTACACATAAGAGACTACAATTCCCATCAACCTTTGGGCTAAAAATACATCTTCTGTAACCAATAATAAGCAGGATAGGGTGCGTGCCCATTCAGCACCCCAAGGATGGCTTTTCAGAGCTGAAACATGCATCCATATATATTTTAAATACAGATGTAAATTTCCGAGGTGTGGCCCCTCAACTTAGGCAGCAGCGTCAACAAATTTGATCTTCCATCACTACTCACTACTATCTCTATACAACCATAACAAAAAGCAATACTTTTTGCCATGTTCAAACCTTTCCCAAAGTTGTGCTTTGCTTCTTCAGGGTAAAAGGAAAATCTACAAAAAACATGAAAAAAATAAACCCTTTTAACTGTTGTACATTTTTATAACCTGTTTTTATGTATTGTCTGCCATCTATTATTTCATAATTATGACTAATACTTATCCACTCTGTATATCTCATTTATTGGTCATTATTTTATATACACAAACAAAAATTCCAGGACTAGGTCCGGTCCCGGCTAAAAACAAACTGACCAAGCATACCCACCACACCTCTAAATAGTTTTTTGGGTTAAAAGACTATCATCCTTTATTGTGACAGATATTAAAATCTCATAGTACAGAAGTGCATATATCTAATTTGTACACATTTTAGTGTATTTTATATACAATACCTAATTACAATTCCATACTTGCCTATCAAGACAAAACATTTGATATGACAGAAATGACATGAAAAAATTCTTAAAACCAGGGTGACTCTTTTATCTTACTGGTCCGAGGATCGGCCAGACAGGGCAGACATGTTTCACCACATAGGCTTCTTCAGTGCCCTGGTTTTTATTATGTGGTCAGAGAATGTCTGATCTTGATGGAGATGAGGAGTCACCACCTATCCCTCCTTGTATATTGATCTGGTTTCTCAAAATTCTGATCTATTCATCTATGTCCCCGCTGGAATCCCATGAATGGGGATGTTTAGAAATCCTAGTATATTCAAGAAGACCGCAAACGGTAGTCCTCAATTTCTGCGTGTTGTACAGCACCATAAGTGTGCTCTCTTTTTTATATGCAGTAGTATAGAAGTAGTATAATAATCTTTAGTAATCTCCAGCAATCTCCTCAGGAAAAGCCACAGCGCAGCCAGCGCGTTCCAAAACTTGAAGGGTATGTAATCCACAATATTCCTGCGGGCTCTACCCGCTATTAACTCGGCCACCCGCTCTGCGTATAATTGTATAAATGAATCAGCAGGGGGAGGAAAACACCTTCCATTCGCGCTGGGTCAGCCTTCTTGTACAATCTGCCACTTGGTCTGTGAGTCCCTTACAGGGTTTTATCTTGCTATTTTTTTTATGCACTGGGGATGCTTAATTGTACTTTATTGTGTCTTGCAGGCGGGTCACCTCTGACTGTGGTTTCTCCCGGCCCTGCCCCTTACCAATCTCCCACCTTCCCTAGCGGGCTTTGGGGGGCATCCCGGGTGGCTTTTACTAGCTGTGTCCCCGTACTGGCCATTGCGTCTGTATCAAAAATCACCATATGGAGGCTTCCAGGGATAATGTGCTTGAGGTTCCTTCGGGACAAGCCCAGCTGTGTGTTGCGTGTGGGGTATCCCCAGTGAGTGACGGTGTCAGGGTATGTGTGCCCAGCATGTATTTGAACTGCAGCCTGGGTCATCTGCTACGGTTCCCAGCGCTGCGCCCCCTTTGGCATCACCTACCCCCCACGCTTGCATCTGACCCCTAGTGAGGGGCACACTAGCGGGGAGTCACAATATGACTTGGCATCACGGGTGGCCAGCATTGAAAAGCATATTGCTGGGTCTGCCCCTCGTAAGGCTTCTGCTAAGAAGCGGCATTTATCTCCCGCTGCTTCCCTTTTTCCTGTAGAGGATGAGGGACTTTACTCCTTTTCTGGCCTTTACCCCCTTGAGGAGGGGGAATTGTTATCTGATTCAGAATCCTCTGAGGAACAGACTAAGCTATAAGGCGGTACTGGGTCTCCTTCTGGAATAGATCCATGGTCTTCAGAGAACACTGACAGGTTATTGACACACATTTTTGAAGTGCTTTGTATTTCCCCTCCTGCCGTGGCTCCGCAGCAGCAGGGTGAGCTTTTCCATACTGTTAAACCACGCTTGGAGTTCCCTGAGCAGAATCACTTTAATAATCTGGTACTCAAGGAGTGGGAATGGCCTAGTAAGCTGCCCGGGGTGCCCAAGAGTTGGGACAGGAGGTATCCCTTTCCTACTGATGTGATTAAGCGTTGGTCATGTCCTCCTGAGGTGGACGCTCCCATGCTAGGGTTGTCTAATCCTTAAGTCATGCACTCACCTGACACTACTACCCTGAGGGATGGTGAGGACCGGCGCATGGATCAGTTGTCCTGTCATGCATTTGCCTGTGTGGGGACTGCGCTGCGCCCGGTTTGTGCCTCTGCCATTACGGCTATTGCTATTAAAGGGCTGCTCAAGTGTCTCTTGGATGGGGCCTCAGATGACGTGGGAGGAGAGGATTATAGATATCTCCTGCTTTGCTATGAATTTGTTGTGTATATTCTTTCTGCTATGGATGATGCCACTAGGATGTGTGGTAGGACTTCTGCCCTTTTAGTGGCTATACGACCCTCTGGCTGCGTCAGTGGGTTGCTGATAATGCTGCTAAGAAGGCCCTCACTGGATTTCCTTTTAAGGGGCTGCGGCTCTTCGTTGAGCGCTTGGACCTGTATGCCAGGGGTGGTAGGCTGCCTCAACGCAGGAGGCCGCCACGGCCCTTTCGGGGGACTGGTGCTTCCCTTCCTTCCATACTTCTAGGGCAGGTCGAGGCATTTCCTTTGCTGGGGCATGCGGAGACTATTGGGTCAGGGGTTGAAGACGTGGCCGTCCCGGTCTCTCATGGGGTCCCAAGCCCATATCCTCTCCCAAGCCCCCTCAAGCATGAGGAGGCGCCCTCACCCATCCGGGTGGGGGGACGGCTTCGGCTCTTTGCTCGCGTCTGGAGGCTACATGTCGCAGACAGGTGGATACAAGAGGTGTTTTTCTCCGGATACAAGATAGAGTTTGCAGCCTGGCCGCCCCCAAGATTCATCAGATCCCAGATGGCTCAAAACCCCCTGTCAGCTCAGGGTTTGCGTCTTGCGGTCCGAAACCTTCCGGAGTTGTGTGTCATCTGCCCGGTGCCTTCCAGGGAAAGGGGCAGGGGCTTCTATTCCAATCTATTCACGGTTCCCAAAAAGGACGGGTCCCTCAGGCCCATCCTGGATTTGAAGCACCTCAACAAGTTTGTCAGATTCAAGCATTTTTGCATGGAGACCCTGCGCTCGACTTCTGTGGACATCAAAGATGTTTACCTTCATGTACCAATCTTTCCAGGTCATCAGAGATTTCTCAGGTTCACTCTGGAGGATCAGCACTACCAATTTGTGGCCTTACCGTTCGGTATCACCTCGGCTCCCAGGGTTTTCACCAAGGTGCTGGCGGGTGTGATGGCGCTGTTGAGGTCTCAGGGCATACGCATCCTTCCTTACTTGGACGACATTCTGATCAAGTCGCAGTCCTTCCATCAGGCCGAGCTGGATACCCAGATGGTGGTGTCCACACTCGAGTCCTTCGGCTGGGTGATCAACCATCCCAAGTCTTCTCTGTCCCCATCACTGATGAGGCCCTTTCTGGGCATGACTCTGGATACATCTCAGGTCAAGGTCTTTTTCCCCCAGCAGAAGGTGGAGAGTCTTCAAAACTCAGGCCCTTGCTCAGTTTCACATGAGACCTCTTCAATTACACCTCTTGTCAGTGTGGGATCGGGACCCTGTGTCCCTGGATCAGGAGTTTGCTCTGTCCCCACTGGCCAGACGGTCCCTCTCGTGGTGGCTGGACTCAAGGAACCCCCTGGTGGGCAGAACCTTTCTGTCCCCTTGCTGGGAGACTGTCACCACATATGCCAGTCTGACAGGTTGGGGGGGCTTCTGGAAGTCCTTGAAATTCCAGGGTCAGTGGGGCCCCCAGGACGCCCATACTCCTATCAACATTTTGGAACTGAGGGCGGTAAGGTTGGTTCTCACCCACTTGACACCACATCTTCGGGGTCGGGCTATTCAGATCCGCTCGGACAGCCAGAGGGCGGTTGCCTACATCAATCATCAGGGAGGGACCCGGAGCAAGAGGGCCCTCAAGGAAGTGTCCCTGATTCTGTCCTGGGCAGAGGAGAATGTTCCCTGCATACTCCTTGAGCAGGGGGACTTCTCGTCTGGGAGAATAGTCCCTCAGCAGCAGGGTGTTTCCCTGTGCCACCGCTGGGGTCAGCTGGATGTGGATCTGTTTGCGTCCCATCACAATCACAAGCTTCCAGTCTTTGTCTCTGTCCCAGGACCCTCTGGCCTTCGCCATGGATGCGCTAGCAATGCCTTGGAAGACCTTTCGGCTCCTCTATGTGTTCCCTCCGTTTCCTCTGCTGGGCAGGGTGCTGCGCAAGATAGCCCAGGAGGGGGTGCCAACCATTCTGGTGGCCCCCTGTTGGCCAAGAAGGGTGTGGTTCGCAGACATCATGCAGTTGGCAGTAGATCATTGCGTTCTGCCCAAGGATCCAGACCTGCTCACTCAGGGTCAGCTATGCCATCCCAATTTACAAACGCTGGCTTTAACGGCCTGGCTGCTGAAAACTCCATCTTGATGGGAAAGGGGCTGCCTGCCTCTGTTGTTAATACCATGATTCGGGCTAGGAAGAAGTCCTCGTCCTTTATCTACTATAGGGTATGGCATGCTTATATTGCTTGGTGTGAGTCTAAGTCTCTTCCCTGTCGGGTGTTTTCCATTGCCAGGATCCTGGAATTCTTGCAACATGGTTTGGACCTGGGCCTTCAACTTAGCACCCTCAAAGAACATGTTTCTGCTCTTGCAATTTTCTTCCAAAGATCCTTTGCCAACCACCGTTTGATTAAGACCTTTTCCAGGGGGTTACTCACGTGCGCCCGCCAAGTAAGCCTACGTTGCCGGTCTGGGTTTTGAACCTGGTTTTACCTGCCTTGCAGGGGTCTCCTTTTGAGCCTTTGCGTGAGGCTGCCTTGTCTATCCCGACTCTTAAGGAAGTCTTTTTGGTGGCTATCACTTCTGTCAGGCGTGTTACTGAGTTGGCGGTGCTTTCCATCAAACCCCCTTACTTTGAGCAACCCCAGGACAAGGTGGTGTTTCGTTTCAAGCCTGATTTCCTACCTAAGGTTGTGTCTGCCTTTCATCTCAATCAGGACATTGTTTTGCCTTCTCCGTGCCCTAATCCTAGTAATCCTAAGGAGCGGGTTTTGCATTCTCTGGATGTGGTCAGGACTTTGAAGTTTTATTTGGTTGCAACTGAATCCTTCAGGAAGACTGATGCTCTTTTTGTTCTCCCTTCTGGACCTAGGAAGGGTTTGCCTACGGCTAAATCCACTATTAGCAAGTGGATCCGTCAGGCAGTGGTGCAAGCCTATTCTGCTAAGGGGAAGGAACCCCCCTTCCGCCTTACTGCTCATTCTACTCGTGCTATTGGTGCCTCTTGGGCTTTTCAGCACCAAGCTTCTGTTGAACAAGTTTGCAAGGCCGCTACTTGGTCTTCTGTTCATACTTTTTCCAAGTTTCACAAGGTTGATGTTAGGGCCTCAGCTGACGCTGCTTTTGGCCGCAAAGTTCTTCAGGCGGCAGTGGTTTGAACTACCCGCCGTTGCTTTTTGGGGATCCCACCCTACCTTATGGACACTGCTTTTGGATGTCCCAGGAGTAAGTAATAGGTGAAACAGGACATGCTGTATATTTGGAAAAATACAATTCTGTGAGTACTCACCTGTAGAATTGTTTTTATAGTATACAGCACGTCCTGTTCCATCCCTCCCTTGTTATCATTATTTCTGGTTACCTCTGTATGGTGATTGTTCTGATGTTCATTTGGAATTTTATTCAACACTGGGAATTTGTGGGAGGTTCCTGGCTATTTATAGGGCTGGGAGTGGCCACAAGTCTTTCTGCAGTCCACTGCGCCACCTTGTGGTGGAATACCCAGGAGTAAGGAATAAGTGAAACAGGACGTGTTGTATACTATAAAAACAATTCTACAGGTGAGTACTCACAGAATTGTATTTGAAATACCGCTCACAAACCTATATTCCTTCACAGTATATACCTTAAGCTCTCTATGTGTACACAGCTTTCTGTAGTGGGTGTACTTTCAGGGAGTAATCCCTCGAATAATTCTTAGGTTGCAGTGTTTCCCTAAAAAAATGTATAAAAAAGCAGAATTGAAAACAATTTTTCCTAAAATATCCATATGCAAACAAGAAAAATCAAGCTAAATCTGAAAGCACAAGGTCCCCCAAATATAACAACACCCACCAATAGAGATGAGCGAATTTTTAAAAAATTCAATTTGGCCAATTCCCTGAATTTTCCAAAAAGATTTACTTTGGACTGAATTTATTTGTGTCAAAACGCTATTAAAAATGATTATTTCTGGCCTACATAGAGCCTTAATAGGGTTGTAGAACACTTTGCCTTGCTGTATCAGGCATAGGCTGTGTGCTGGGTTAGTAAAATTATACTATTATGCGGTATGACATGCAGATCAGAGGCGTTGCTATTAGAATCACTGTCGTAGCATGGCACAATGACAGAGCCTTGAGGTAGCATCAATATGAGACCATATAGTGGCTGAATGACACAGTCTGGAGTTGGCTGCAAAATATAGGCCTTGATTCACAAAGGGTAGAAAATAACTCTTATGGTAGTAAAAAATTCAATTCATGAGAAAAAAGCCTGAGAATTTCACTGTTAGTAAATCACTACAGGCACTTTTTACTACAGGTAAAAAGGGGTAAAAAGTTCAATACCTTTTTCAAGAGTAAAAAAGTACCATTGACTTTCATTGTCTTCCTATCAGGTGATTCACTAACAGTGAAATTCTCAGGCTTTGTTCTCATGAATTTTTTACTACCAGTTGAGTTTTTTTAAACTCTTAGTGAATCAAGGCCATAGTGGCTGAATAACACAGCAAGGAAGTGGTAGCAGCATATAGTGGCTAAATGACACAGCCTGGAGGTGGTAGCAGCATGAGAACATATAGTTACTGAATGACACACCCTAGAATTGGCAGCAGCATGAGAACATATAGTGGCTGAATGCCAGCATAGAGGTGGCAGCAGCATGATGAGACCATATAGTGCCTGAACGACACAGCCTAGTGTTGGCAGCAGCATGAGGAGAACATATATGGTCTGATGCAGAGCCTACCCCGATCTGAGCTTATTTTGTTCCGTTTTTCCTATGGTCTGTTTTGCTTACATTTGTCCCGGGGTGAAAATGTGATGCAGAGCCGCCGTCGGGGGAACTCCGTTAATGCTCCGTTTCTGTGTCCTCAATCGGGAAGGGTTTTTACCCCTCTCGGGGGCATGCTATTTAGTCGTGGCTTCCGTTCCCGTTCACATGGACGATCCGTTTTTCCCTCCTTTTTAATGGGTTTCCAAACGTACCTTCTTGCCATCCGTTTCCGTTTTCACCTCTATTTTGATGTTTTGGACAAGTATATTTACATTTTTCTTCTTCTTCCTTGTCTTTAATGCTTACCTTAATCTCTGTGTCTTCTTCTTCCTTGTCTTTAATGCTTACCTTAATCTCTGTTTCTTCTTCTTCCTTGTCTTTAATGCTTACCTTAATCTCTGTGTCTTCTTCTTCCTTGTCTTTAATGCTTACCTTAATCTCTGTTTCTTCTTCTTCCTTGTCTTTAATGCTTACCTTAATCTCTGTCTCTTCTTCTTCCTTGTCTTTAATGCTTACCTTAATCTCTGTTTCTTCTTCTTCCTTGTTTTTAATGCTTACCTTAATCTCTGTTTCTTCTTCTTCCTTGGCTTTAATGCTTACCTTAATCTCTTTTCTTATTCTTTGTTTTCTTCTCCTTCTTCTTTCTATTCCTTGTCCCATATACTTACCTTTTGGGACATGTAACAGTATGATTATGTTTTGATCAAGTACATTGGCAGGAAATAAAACACACCACACTTTTTTTGTTTTTGGTTATTTTACTGTAAAAATTATTTTTTTAGAACTGTTTCAAATTTGTAGCAAATTTAAAAATGAACAATATAAATTTTTTTAAAAACATGGGTGGCTCCTTTAAAAAAAGTTGCCGTCTTTGATCTGTGAAAGAAAAACATCATTTTTTTTAGTTTTTTTTTTGTGGACATGAGTTTAAACTATTTTTCAAATAAATAACTAAAACTTACATTGCTTTTGGGCAACAGGGCGTCTGGGGGCGCAGCCTCCTCCCTGGGTCCAGCAGTACGTCCGGCTCTGAATCTGTTTGGATCCAAAACACAAGTATATTATTTACTCTTTGTGCCTCCTGAATGTCAGATTAGGTTATGCTTCGAGGCATCAAATCACTCACCTTCCCCAGCCACCTCTTCTGGTTCTGCACCTCCCTCGACTATCCCTTGGGATGGGCCTGCGACGTCAGAATCTACAAAGAACAATAGTGCACATTAGTCTATGTCTTTCTTGCATGTATCAGGACATATGTTATTTTGATAGTCTTACCGGAGTCAGGTTGCTGCTCAGTGAGGCTAGACTCCCTGCCGTGCGATTCCCCCCCCCTGCATACTGAGGTCTAAGGGGCCCTCATACTCACTGGCAGAGGAGGGGGTGGGCGTTGGCACTGGCGGTGGGCCACCTATTCCTTCCCCAGATTCGTCCAACACTGGGCTGCGGGCTCTTTTCCGGATGGGGCGGCACCGCATAGTCCATTCATTAGCTGCAATATAAACACAATCATAAAAACAGGCCCAGCCAGGGCCAGTGTGATTCTTGCATGTCAAGTAGCCACACTTACCTGGAAAATGTTTTGCAAAGTACCGCCTCACCCGGGGCCTAGGCCTCCTCTTTAAGTCAGACCAGTGTTGGGCGATCTGGGTGAAGGTATAGGTGGTACCCAAAATGCGGGCAATCGCGTCCACCAGCACCAACGTCCTCTTCTCGAAATCGCACGACAGGTAATCGTAGCGGTTCCTCAGCATCATCTGATTAGAAAAAACACAATGGTACCCCATTAGTCACACAAAAACATGTCCAAGTCTCACACCCTACCTAAAGTCACTTTCTGCCCCTTATTCCTACTTACATGGGCCTAGTTCTACAATCTACATGTAGGCTAGTTTGATGTTGCGCACATGTTTAAAAGTAAGGTGGTCTAGTAGTTTACTTTAACAAGTCAGTTGATCCTTATTAATCTTGCCCTGCCATAGCTATTTTTTTAAAGCGGCTTGTGCGCGCACATAAACACACGCTCGCCTACTCACATCCATGATAAGGTCGTCCTGCTTCGCAGTGTAAATTGCTGGTGACATTATTTTAGGGGTTCCGGGTATGGCTATGACGTTCCCCCGCGGTGACGTGCGTGCGTGCGCGCACACAGGCACACGCGCTGGTGAACACGCCCACACGGTAAAAAGATTTAACCCTTTCGCTGCCAGCCTACCTGCAGCATTTGCCACTCCCTGTTGCCAGACGATGTTTCACCATTTTGCGCTACACATATTCAACTGTCATTTTTGAAGGGATTTCCAGGGATTTCCCAGGAAAATTATATATTGTTTTTTTCAACAGAGTCTGGGCTTTAACATGAAATGTCTTGTTTGTATTTTTTAGGTGTATTCTCAATTTTTTTGGGTGAAATGTGTGAAAAAAAACAAAAAAAAAACATTTTTTTACAATTTGTAGAGTTTTTTTGTAATAAAAAATGTAAGTTTGTCAATAAAATCTTATTGCGTGAGAAACCCCAATTTCTCCCGGTTACAGCGATACCACATATGTATAGGTAGACACCCTTTCCTGCCCAGAAGCCTTTTATAGCTGCTGGATGACAAATGGTTAATTAAAAAAAAAAATGACATAGGGTCCCCCTTCCCGGGGAGGGGGACCCCATTTTTTTTTGGATTTTGAAGGGTTAAAAACCCTTCAAAATCCAAAAAAAAAAATGACGTGGGGTCCCCCTTACCCAAAGTAACCAGCCCGGGACCAGCTATGGGGGCTTGTAGGCACAGAGTGGGGGGGCCAGCTTTGGTGGCCCCCCCACCCTGCAGCCTACGAGCCCACATAGCCTATGTGGGCCCGGGCTCTTCTGCCCCCCCCTGGCCTTTGGGGAGGCAGGTAATGGGGGTGCGGGGGTTAATGGCAAGCCACCCGCTAGGGCAGGTGACTTGCCACCCCCCCAGCCTTGTGAACTGGTATAAGGGGTCTCATGGACCCCTTACCAGCTCACAAAGGGTTAATGTGAAAAAAAACCACCACACAATAATAAAAAGTATTTTATTAGAAAAAAAAAAAAATTTTTTTTACTGTACTTACCTTCGATTGCAAGCTCTTGTCCCTCGCCGCTCAGCTGACAGATGCCGGTGATCGGCATCCAGAGAAGGAGAAGGCAGGAGATCAGAGGATCTCCTGTCACCTCCTTCCCCTGTGCCGATCACCGGCATCTGAGAAGCTGAGAAGGCTGAAGCCTGAGATCGGGGCCGGGATGACTTCATAAGCCCCGCCCCCAAGGGGGCGGGGCTTAGAGGCATGATGGCGGCCGCCATCGTGCAGAAGAGAGGAGAGAGCCTCCCAGGCTCTCTCCTGAAGATCGGTAAGTCCTGGGGGGGGATCGGAGGCCCCCCAGGTGAAGAGGAGGGACAGCGGGAGCCAGCGCACACACAGGTAAGTGAATGTCATTTTTATTTTTTTTTTTTTTTACAGTTAGAAGCTGCTGCTGCAGAAGCGGGGGGGGGGGGGCGGCCTATTCCGGGGGCTCTCCTGGAGCCATCCGACCCCCCACGGGGGATCGGATGGCACCAAATTAAAGAGGAGACCCGGCCGGATCCAACAAGGGGTCAGGTGAGTATTTGTTGTTTTTACTTTTTAAACTACAAGCGAGGAAAGTCAAGCACGTAACACCTACGTGCTTGGCACTTAAGGCCCAGCCAAGCCAGCACGTAGGTGTTACGTGCTTGGCAACAAAAGGGTTAAAGGTCAATGCACTCAGCTCTGTGTTGGATACCATATCACTATGGCCAGACCAAAAGGGAGCCGTAAGACCCACAAAAGCCCAGAGGCACATACTAGCCGATTAGATCCAGCACACAAAAAACATCACAAGAGCAGCCACAAGAGCCAGGATGGACATGCACCTACTAAAAGGGTGGATAAGCCACACACACAGGTAGCTCACCCAAAACGCAGGAGCAAGGAGCCCTTGCCACATTCGCCAGCACCTGCTAAATCAGCCAGGCCTCACAAGGAGCCAAAATCTGTTAAAAGCCTGCAGCCTGCACCTCCTCCACACACAAAGCATGCCCAAAAAACAAGACACACCAGCAAGGGGAAGCGTAGGTCCAAAACCTCCAGGCCACCCACCCCTCCTCCGCAACACTCTGTGTCACAAAGTACCACTACCACAGATTCACTAGAGAGCTCAACAGGTGAAAGCTCCACAGGCACCCAGCCATTAACACAGAGCAGCACCCACACTCCATCACACTCACCCATAAGCCCAAGAACCCAACACGACTCCCCAGACAGCCAGCCATCTATTTCATCTGATGCAGGGGACACCACACACCCATGTGGCTGTCAGCTATGCCGTGGCTCACTTACAGCCCGTTTTTGTGATGCCCAAAGCATGGCTGTATCCACTGGTGTCTGTGAGCACTATGATGCCCTATTTGGCCGTTATTTAAAAACCACCACAAAGCAGGAGATCTGGGCTAATATTTGCAGCCAAGTTAATAGTGTTGGCTCTGTCAGGAGAGATCTTGAGCAAATTAAGCGCAAATTTGGGGATCTCAAATATTATGGGAAAAAAAAAAATGGACATGCGCTGCCAGCAGAGGTAAAGTGCATTTAGAGTGTAAATGCATGTCTAGCCTGCTTTGTAACAGTTAATAGGTGTGATTTAATCTACCCCAGCCAGCAGACAGGGGGTGGTCTCCCGACTAAAATCACACTAACCCCAGCAGAAGAACATGTCTACACATATATTCACCCTGCAACCCTTCAGGGCCTGCCAGAGGGCCTAGACACAGACAGGAATGTCAGGTCGAAAGGTGAGTTTGTTTTTACAGAGAGACTTTTCAATGTGGACCCAAAAACTTTGGTATCTGTTAATACACACTGTGTTTGTTGTTAAAAATTACATTTCATTCTCTCTTCCAAGAACAAACTCAACACACGTCACAAGGCTAAGCAACCCTTGGCTTGTCCCAGAGGCCCATGCAACACCAGGTTTCTTCCCACACAAACCAAATTGAGTGTTTGGATGAGGTAAGTCAATGGTCCACTGTGTAGACTTTGGAAATTGCACTTGCATCCATTTTTGGGAAAATAGTGAACTAGTAAATGCTACATTTCTTTACAGAACATACAAAGTCCCCCAATTATTGAAGACATTCGAGATTTGGAGAAGGACACAAATCAGATGCCGCAAATGCCTACAGAACCAGTGTGCGAACATCAGAACCAACAGGCACATCCAACCAGTACACTCCTATACAATGACTGTGGTATGCTACATAGCTAAGAGGGCCAGGACAGGACGCAATAGTGGAGAATACATACAAGAATTAAGATGATCAAATAGTGGTAAGTAAGTGATTGCCATCTTGTACTGTTTCATTGCTATCTATCACAGATTAGTGGGGGACAGGCACCAAAAAATTAAATAAAATTTGCACAGCAACAACACGTTTGAGACACATACCCAATAGCCATCCACCAAACAGATCTCCAGATTGAAAACGTTCAAAGAGGCAGGAGTTCCTCAAAATGTGGGCATCATGCGTGGAACCAGGGAAGGTTGCAAAGATACAAAAAAATTGCAGATCAGGGCCAGACACTGCCTGGACATTAATCGAATGGCCCATCTTCCTGTTCCTGCACAAACCAAACATAACTGTAATTAGTGTGACCATAAGTGTCAAGATGCACACAAATATTCTTAAACATCAACAACATTACTAAACAATGGATGCTAGTGATACACAGGGTGTAGGTCTGCTTGAAAACCCTAAAAAAAACACGCAGACCTAAACCACATACCGGAACAGATATTCCTGGTCAGCAGGCGGAATGATCGATACGTGGGTACAATCAATGGCACCCATGACGTTGGGCATGCCGGCTATGTTATAAAAGCCCAGCTTTACCGCATTCCAGGCTTCCCCTGTGTCTGTAAAAAATATCAATTGGGGGGCCAGGGTAGCCATGCCATCCAAAAACTTGGTTAGGCTGCGGCTCAGCGTAGACTGGGACATCCCCACGGAGAAGGCACCCAGTCTCTGGAACGAGCCGTTCACCAAAAACTGCAGGCAGCCAACCAATTTGGTCATACCTGCAATTGCATGCCCCTTTCTTGTGGTGGGGGCTAACCATGGCCGCAGCTGGCTATACAAGTCCTGGAGAGAAACACGGTTAAGGCGGGTGAGCTCAAATAGCTCAACGTTATGCATGCCATCGATGTCCAAACGTGTTCGGTGCAGCCTGGTTTCTGCCATGCTCAAAAGTACAAGACTGCGTAGCTGACGCCTTTGATGCTCGCGCACAGAGGAAATCATGATACGGAGCTCAAATACGGGTGCTAATAGTGGCTGTAAGTGAAGCGTCGAGGCCCTCGTTAAATGGGGCTGGTTTCAATCGAAAATCAAGGCTCTGAATCAATTAAAAAAACGTACCAATGGCCAGTCCGTTTTCACGGAGTTCAGCCTCTTGCGAGCCGTCAATCGGAAAGGCGCATGCCGACACACCTGAGCGCATAAACGCACACAAAAAGCAACGTAGCACCCTTTCAGGACCCGATCACAGCCCAAAACCAACGGGAAAACGTACGGGATAGCTGAACGGGGAGGCTCTGCATCAGGCCAATAGTGTCTGAATGACACACCCTGGAGTTGGCAGCAGCATGAGGAGAACATATAGAGGCTGAATGACACACCCTGGAGTTGGTAGCAGCATGAGAACATATAGTGTCTGAATGACAGACCCTGGGGTTGGCAGCAGCATGAGGAGAACATATATTGGCTGAATGACACAGCCTGAAGTTGGCAACAGCATGAGAACATATAGTGTTTCCATGACACAACCTGGAGTTGGTGGCAGAATGAGGAGAACATATAGTGCCTGAATGACACAACCTGGAGTTGGCAGCAGCATGAGAACATATAGTTGCTGAATGACACACCCTGGAGTTGGTAGCAGCATGAGAACATATAGTGCTTGAATGACAGACTCCGGAGTTGGCAGCAGCATGAGGAGAACCTATAGTGCCTGAATGACACAGCCTAGAGTTGGCAGCAGCATAAGGAAAAAATAGTTTTGAATGACACAACCTGGAGTTGGCAGCAACATGAGGAGAACATATAGTGCCTGAATGACACACCCTGGAGTTGGCAGTAGCATGAAGAGATCATATAGTGCCTGAATGACAGTGTGGAGGTGGCAGCAACCTGAGGAGACCATATATTGCCTGACACATCCTGGAGTTGGCAGCAGCATGAAGAGAATATATAGTGCCTGAATGACACACCCTGGAGTTGGCAGGAGCATGTGGAAAACATATAGTGCCTTAATGACACAGCGTGCAGGTGGTGGCGACATGAGGAGACCGTATAGTTCCTGTTAGAACCCCGAGCTCGGCTGTTGCCCGGCTGGTGGCTGGGTTCAATTACCCCATCTGCAGTACTGGTAGCCACCAGCTGTTGTCAGCAGAGCCCTGGATGCTCTCTCTCCCCATCATCTGCTGCACCTGGTGTGAGGGCTATTTAAGTGGATCTGCCCTCCACCTGGTGCAGCAAGATTTTGTTTGCTTTGGTGACTTTCTTGTATACATATTGGAACCCGAATCTGAATTTTACCTCAGTTGTATCGCCTGTCCTGAGCCTTCAGGTGAGTGCGCCAGCACCTTAGGGCTTCAGTTATTCCTCTAGTTAGCTTTGTTTTGTCCCTTTGGTTATCTATCTGAAATTAAGATCCTTTTGTTTGTTTCCCTTGACTTATAATAAACCCCCCTGTTTACAGCATTCCCTTGTCGTGTCTTTGCTCTGGCCGAACCCTCTGCTCCCCTGGCAAAGAGTTCATATTAGAGAACTCTCCGGCTTGACATAATCCTGCTGCCCCCCCAAACTCAACCTGGCCAGAGCATTGCACATCCTGGGACCTGTAGTCTGTCTAGCTATTGCCAAAGTCTCCATTCCTAACCCCCTGGGGTGATCAGAACGTTGCTTGCATTAACAGAAAGCTATGCTGATGCTGTGCAAGCATTATTTGTGGGATATACCAAATCCATGTGCCTAGACATGATAAATGTATCCATTCGCCGATTGATCAAGGGGATATTCTTAGTATACAGTACGTCCTGCTCCAGATATAGTACTTACACTTGGGTTATCCTCCGCCAGATGGCGCTGCACTGCAGAGACATGCAAAACAGGCTCCTCCCGGCCCCTCAAATACCCAGGGACCTCCCATAAATCCACAGATTTCTCTGCAGTGCTGACTGCGAAGACATGAAGTATCACTCTCTCGCAGGTGAGCGTGGCTATTAAAGCCTGCGGCCCTGTTGGACTATTCCCACCTGTCCTCCTTGTGATGATGTGCCTCCCAGCCTGGGCTGCTCTGGTCGGGTGAAGGTAGGCAGCACCACGCGTGCTTATGGAGCTAGGCTCCACCGCAGTCCCCCACCAAAGGGTAGGCGGTTTAGGCTGATGGTGAGCCTCTAGGGGATGCCCCTCCCGCATTATTGCCCCATACCCTGTGTAGCGGTGGGCCCTGTGCAAAGGGTCGCCATCCTCCCTCGTTCCCCCCGTAGCTCGGGAGGAAAGAAAGGGGGGGTGTGTGTGGTGGTCTCAGTGCATTGTTACACGCTTATGGCCTTAGTTTTGTCCTTTGACTTGTATAACTGGTGTCAGAGTCGCGCTGCTTGCATTTTTATTGTGTACGGCCGCCGCCGCGTGCATCTCTTGCCTTATTGGATGTGCTGCGCCGGGCGGCGGCGTCGCCTCAGACGCTGCGGCATCTTCATTGGCAAATCATCTATTCTAGTGTGTCATACACTTCGCTCCTCATGACAAGTTGACTACTGTCTTAGAGTTCGCGCTCTTCGAGGGGGCGGGGACCTGGCTTGGTGCGCTCAGCACCACGCGACGCTCTGGCCCGCCCTTCGAGGTTCGCTTGCCGCCATTTTGATGGTAGTCGGGCATGCGCGTGGTGACGGTCCTCCTCCTTCCTTGGTCTCTAAGGTTTTCTAACTAAGAATGCAAGAAAAAGGTTCCCCTATATATTCAATAAGGGATTCAGGAGGAATCAAATAGCCCATCAAAAATACTTAATTTTTTGAGATTATTATCAGTAACTATATAAACAAACTGTTCAGGGTTCAGCAAAAGCAATTAACCCTTTCAGTGCCAAGCCCGTAGTTTCTACGTGCTTGCTTCCACTCCACTTAAGTGCCAAGCCCGTAGAAACTACGGGCTTGGCATTTACCCCAAAGAGTTAAAAATAAATACAAATTAAACACTTACCTCTGGTATCCCTGGGAAGCTGGGGGTCTCCTCTTTTTGGGGGGGGGTGTCCGATCGCCCCCCCGACGTCCTCCGTCTTCAGGGGGGGCCCGAAACCGGACCCCCCCCCCGTTTTCCCCGCGCTCAGCTTCAATGAAAAAAAAAAAGCGCCACTGACTCACCTCCTCGCCCGATCCCCGGCCCGCCGTCTTCTCTTCACCGGGGGGGGTCCGATCCCCCCCCTGGGCTCCGCAGGCTTCGGTGAGGACCCTCTTCCGGGTCCTCACCGCTCGTAATGGCGGCGATGGCCGCCGCCTCTAATGGGAGGCGGCGGCCCCGCCTTTGGCGGGAGGAGCGGGATGACGTCACCCCGCTCCTCTTATACCCTCACCGAGCACCGGCATCTGTCAGATGCCGGTGGTGATCGGTGCAGAGCGGGTGAGAGGAGAGGAGGCTCCTCTCCTCTCATCCGCCCTGCGTCGATCACTATCTGACTGATGCCGGCGCTGAGAGAGCGGCGCGGGACAGCGACGTGGGACCCAGGATTGGAGGTGAGTATAGTGTAGTGTAAAAAAAAAAATAAAAATAAATGTCATTTTTTTTAAATATGTGTGTGTGTTTTTATTTTTTACTTTTAACCCCTTGTGAACTGGTAAGGGGTCCATGACCCCTATACCAGTTCACAAGGCTGGGGGGATGGCAAGTCACCTGCGCTAGCGGGTGGCTTGCCATTAACCCCCGGCACCCCCATTACCTGCCTCCCCAAAGGCCAGGGGGGGGCAGAAGAGCCCGGGCCCACGGGCTATGCGGGCTTTGTAGCCTGCAGGGCCAGGGGCCACTAAAGCTGGCCCCTGCGCCCTGTTCCTACAAGCCCTGCATAGCTGGTCCCGGGCTGGTTACTTCGGGTAAGGGGGACCCCATGTCGTTTTTTTTTTGGATTTTTAAGGGTTTTTAACCCTTAAAAATCCAAAAAAAAATGGGGTCCCCGGGGGACCCTATGTCGTTTTTTTTTTTAATTAACCCTTTGTTTTCTGTCATCCAGCAGCTATAAAAGGCTTCTAGCAAGTGAGCAGAAGCCAGTGATTGCGAGGGACAGAGTGATCCAGTATGGATGGGAGGTAAGTAAGTAAAAAAAAAAATAATAATAAAATATTTTTTCTCTTTGTGTGTCTGTTTTTTTTTACATTTAACCCCTTGTGAACTGGTAAGGGGTCCATGAGACCCCTATATCAGTTCACAAGGCTGGGGGGATGGCAAGTCACCTGCACTAGCTGGTGACTTGCCATTAACCCTTGGCACCCCCATTACCTGCCTCCCCAAAGGCCAGGGGGGGGCAGAAGAGCCTGGGCCCACGGGCTATGCGGGCTTTGTAGCCTGCAGGGCCAGGGGCCACAAAAGCTGGCCCCTGCGCCCTGTTTCTACAAGCCCTGCATAGCTGGTCCCGGGCTGGTTACTTCGGGTAAGGGGGACCCTATGTCATTTTTTTTCCCGATTTAACCCTTTGTAGTGTGGATGGTAGTTGTATTTTACAAATTTAAATGTTATAAAGTACTTGTTTCAGTTAGGGGGGTCTCCTGGGCAAGAATGGGGGGGCTACCGATAAATATGTGGTACCGTTGTAATCGGTAGAAATGGGGCTTTCACATGCAATATGATTTTCCTTAATAAAATACATTTTTTTATGTAAAATAAAGGAGGCAATTTTTTTTTTTTTTACTTAATAATATTGTAAAAAACAGAATAAAATTTACAAACAAGACATTTCATGTTAAAGCCTAAACTCTGCTCCAAAAAATATATTTATATAATTTTCCTGAAAATTCCAGCAAGAATGTCGCAAAACATGGCGCAAAATGGGGAAAAAATGACCTGTCAACAGAGGGTGACAAAATCTCAAGTAGGCTGGCAATTAAAAGGGTTAATAGTACCTATGCATGTTGGGTATTGTTCTGTTCGGGGGACTTTGCGCTTTCGGACTTAGCTTGTTTTTTCTGGTTTGCATATTTATATTTTAGGAAAAGGTGTTTTTTATTCAGCTTTTTTATAATTTTTTTAGGGAAACCCTGTGCAACCAAAGAATTCTTTGAGGGATTAATTCCAGATACAACAAGCTGGGTACGCTTAGAAAGCTTAACATGTGTACTTTTAGGGAATATATGGTTTATGGGGGATATTCCAAATGTAAAGGGTTGTTTTGGTTGAAAAATCGCAAGGTGCGCACTTTGTCTGCAGAGCTGAAATTTTCAAGAAAAATTACCGTTATGCGCACGCTTTACTTTGGGGTGTTTGGCAACTCTTCCCTTGACAGTAGCTATGCATGTTGGATATTGTTCTGTTCGGGGGATGTTGTTTTTTCAGATTATACTTGTTTTTTCTTGTTTGTAAATAGTTTTTTTAGGAAAATGTGGCTTTGATTCTGCTTTTTTATCCTTTTTTAGGGAAACTCTTTGCAACCAAAGAATACATTGAGGGATTACTTCCAGAAAACTGTGGCCACATCAACAAGCCTGGTACAAATAGAAAGCCTGAGGTGTGTACTTCCAGAGAATATATAGTTTGTGGGGGGTATTTCAAATGTAAAGGGTTGTTTTTCTGGAAAAACTGCAAGGTGCGCATAGCGCATATCACAGTTGTATTTTTTCTGAAAATCCCCTAAAGCGCTGTTTCAGTTTGGGGGAGTCTCCTGGGCAGGAAAGGGTGTCTACCTATACATATGTGGTATCGCTGTAACCGGGAGAAATTGGGGTTTCACACGCAATAAGATTTTATTGACAAACTTACATTTTTTATTACAAAAAAACACTACAAATTGTAAAAAATAGATTTTTTTTTATTTTTTTGCACATATTTCACCCAAGAATATTGAGAATACACCTAAAAATGACAAGACATTTCATGTTAAAGCCCAGACTATGCTGAAAAAAACAATATATCATTTTCCTGGGAAATCCCTGGAAATCCCTTCAAAAATCACATATGAACATGGGGAGCGCTAAATAGTGCAAAATGGTCTGGCACCAAGGGTGACGAAAACTTCAGGTAGGCTGGCAGCGAAAGGGTTAATGATTCTTGAATGACTGTACCCTTCCAAAAATGTCTGCAGATGCTCTAGAGTTAATAAATCATCCTATTACCAAGAAAGAGATAGAGCATGTTATTTCTAAGCCTAAAATGAATAAATCACCTGGTGCAGATGGGTTTTCTGGAAACATTTATAAAATGTTTGCTTCCTATTTAGTTTCTTATTTGGAGTCTGCTTTTAATTTTTTTTTGCAGGGAGAACCCATCCCATAGGAGATGCTGAAAGCTACAATGATCTCAGTCATCCCTAAGTCTAACAAGTCTTGAATATTGATATAAAATTATTCACATGAATACTAGCTAACAGATTAAATCAATTTACTCCATACTTGGTACACCAGACTAATCTGGTTTCATTCCAGGTTGGCAAACGATAGATAATGTGCGTAGATATATAAATATATTAGAGGATATAGAAAAAGCATTTGATACAGTTCGATGGTAATATCTGTTTGCATTCCTGCAAAGTTTTGGAATCTTTCATTTGCCCACATAGAAAAAGGTTCAACTCGGCCTGAGTCCAGCGCTGGGGGATCTCCTCTTGCACCCCAAGAGCATCCAATCCCCCCGGGTCTCCACTAGGCCACTGCAGGGAGGGACATATATAGTGGAATTCTTCTCCGGATATAAAAGCCGCTTTCGGCTAGATGCCAGGGTATGTCAGTGACAGTGGAGTGATTGGCACCGCGGGACGCAGAGCAGTGTTGGAGGCAGAGCAGGTACGTAAAGAAAAAAGGTTTTATATTTATAAATTAGTGTGTGGTGTTATTTTCACTTTTAACCCTTTTTCGAACTGGTATGGGATCCATGAGATCCCTATACCAGTTCACAAGGCTTGGGGGGCTGGCAAGTCACTGAGGGTGACCACTGAGGCTGGCCCCTGTGCCCTGGTTTACAAACCCCCATAGATGTGGACAGGCTGGTTTCGCTGGGAAGGGGGGAACCCAAATCATTTTTTAAGGGTGTTACCCCTTAAAAATGAACAAAAAAGTCTGGGACAAAAATCAATTTTTTAAAAAGGTAATCCTAGATACTGTAAATAGTTATATTATATTTGCAAATGTCAAGTGCTCTTTTCAGTTTGGATGGCCTTCTGGGCAGGAATAGGGGGCTACCAATACATATGAGGTAATTTTTTTTAATGTTTACACAAAATTATTATGAAAGCACAAAAAAATGACAAACAAAACATTTCATGTTAAAGCTGAAAAAGATTTATATATAATTTTCCAGGACACGTCTGGATATCCCTGCAAAAATCACAGTTAAACTGTAGCTGTGCATGTTGGGTAGTCTTGCACTTTCAGATTTAACTTGTTTTTTCTTGTTTGCATATTGATATTTTAGGAAAATTTGTTTTATATTCTGCTTTTTTATACGCTTTTAAGAGAAACCATGTGCAACCAAAGAATTAATTCTGGGATTACTTCCAGAAAGTTGTGCCCACTACAACAAGCTGGGTACATATAGAAAGCTTAAGGTGTGTACTTTTGGGGAATATATGGTTTGTGGGGGTTATTTCTAATGTAAAGGGTTGTTTTCATGTAAAAATGCAACCTTTGCAGAGCTGAGATCTTTAAGTAAAATTACCCTTCCCCACATGCTTTACTTGGGCTGTTTGGCAACCATACCCTTGAAAGTAGCTATGCATGTTGCATATTGTTCTGTTCGGGAAGCCTTGCCTTTTCAGATTTAACTTATTTTTCTTGTTTGCATATTGTCTTTTTTTAGGAAAATGTGACTTTGAGTCTCTGCTTTTTTATTCTTTTTATAGGGAAACGCTGAAGAATTGAGGGATTAATTCCAGAACACTGTGCCCATCAACAAGCCTGGTACACCTAGAAAGCTTGAGGTGTGTCAAATGCAAAGGGTTCACTACAGTTAAGTTTAGTGTTAATTAAAACCCATAGATCCTTTTCCATTGTTGTTTTACCAAGCATTTCTTTATTTAGTGTGTAATCATGACACATATTTCTCCTTCCCATGTGCATAACCTTACATTTATCTCTGTTACACTTAATTTGCCATTTAACTGCCCATGCTTCCAATTTATCTAAAGTTTGTAACTGCCTGATGTCCTCTTTTGTGTTAACACAACATCTTAGTATAATCTGCAAAGATTGAGACTTTACTATTTAATCCATACCCAATGTCATTAATATATATATTGATGAGAATTGGTCCCAGAACTGACCCTTATGGTACTCCACTAGTAACAGTGACCTAATCTGAGTGTGTACCATTTATAACCACCCTCTGCTTCCGATCATTAAAGGAGCAGTATCGCGAAATTTGCATTAAAAAAGATAAATAATTGTGACAGACGCTCTGTCTTTTGGATGTCATCACTATTCAGTTGCCCACCGGGCCATTCACTGGCCTTTTCTTAATTAGGTAATTGTAGTTTGGATTGTATTATAAACTGCCTTTGTGTTAATTGATTACGTCACAGGCAATGGCATTGTTCTGATTGAGTGTATTACAGACGCCTATTGTTTTGCTGATTGCGTCACCGGCAGAGTTGGTCTGTGTATTTGTCATGAGGTCCACGGGGGAGGTCCCATTGCATGGAGACTTGTGTATATAAGGCCTAGAGTGGCACTAATAAAAACACTTCACCTTCACCCTCAATACTGAGTTCTGTCTCTTATTGGGGGAAACGCTATATTACAATTCACTAGCCCTTGTAAGGGCTGTTCCTGTTTCCTCACGGACGACTCTGGAATTCTGGCAGCACCTCTTACGATTGGGAAAAGGACGTCTCGGGCGGTGAAGCCCTCCGGCGATAAGGGTTATCGCTACAATTGGTGGCAAGCGGTCGGATGGTCCTTTCTACCCAGAGAGAGTGCTACCCTGATGGAGAGTCAGTAGGACAAGTTGAAAAGGCTGACCCTGAAGGATCTACTCGAGAGCCGGGGAAGGTCAGCTAGCAACCGCCCACGTCGGGAACTGATAGCCGAGCTGATCGAAATGGATCGTGCAGCAGTGAGGACTGAAACCAATATAGAGATCGATGAAGACGCTGCTCTTGTTCAAGCGGTTCGGAACAGATTGTCGGTCTATGGCCCGAATCCATCACAGGAACTGATCGACCGAGTCTTCGCCGCAGCGGAGGCAGAGGCCAGTAAGCGAAGGGAAGATCGGCGACTTTCAACCCAGCAGCCTCTCAGCCTCAGTTACACTGGGGGGAGAAAGATTCCATTTGCAGCATTTAAGTCCTTCCAGGAAAGTGACGACGAGATTGACGGATTTTTGGCCGATTTTGAACGCCAGTGCGCTTTACACCGGGTACCCACGGAGGAATGGGTCACCATATTATCAGGGAAACTATCTGGGAAAGCTTCCGATGCTTTCCGGGCCATCCCTGATGCGGACTTACCACACTACCATCTGGTAAAGGAGGCTTTGTTAGCCCGGTACGCTGTCACCCCGGAAGCCTACAGGCGACGATTTCGTGAATCCCAAAAGAAGGGAGGGGATTCTTACACGGAGTGGGCATGTCGCCTCCATCGTACAGCATCACACTGGGTCACTGGATGCAAAGCCACGACTGCTGAGGATGTACTACAGTTGTTTGTACTAGAACATTTTCTCAATGCCCTGCAACCAGAGCTAAGAGAGTGGGTACGTGACCGGAGGCCTCTAACGCTACCTGAGGCTGCTCGTCTAGCCGACGAGTACACCGATGCTCGCCGGACAGAACAGTCCGCTCCAAAACCACAACCTCCCATCAAATTTCAAGCACCTGTGGCTTCAGCGCCAACTCGTGACTCTGGGCCACATAGGCCAGCGCAGCAACCGAACCTCTCCACAGTTCAGTGCCATCGTTGCAAACAATGGGGACATTATCGCAGTGATTGCGCCCTAGAGCCTCCCCGAAACACGTGGGGGCAAAAGCAACCTTCCACCTCCCGTACTCCTGTGGCACACTGTTTGGAAGCTGAGAGCAGTTCGGAAGAGTATCTGGGGGTACTGTATGAAGCTGATCCCGTACAAGCGGCCATCCAAGACAACCGACAGCACCATTGCCAGGAGGTACGAGTCAATGGGCGCACCGCGCAAGGATTACGCGACACCGGAGCCACACTTACCTTGCTTCAACCTCATTTGGTCAAGAACAAAGACCGCACTGGACACACCGTTGCAGTAAGGGTGGCGGGAGGAGCTGTGTTTCGACTCCCCACCGCCCGAGTACATCTTGACTGGGGCGCTGGATCCGGCAGGGTACAGGTGGGACTTATGGACAACTTACCAGCAGAAGTACTATTGGGAAATGATCTAGGACCAATGACTTCTGCCTACGCTACCTCTGGACCAGCCAGCGTCAACCCTGTTACAACCCGGTCTCCAGCCCGAGCTGCCGACTCCAGCCCACTGGTCGGGGAGACCCAGGGGTTTCGTCTGCATCACGTCATGTCTGTTACAAGAAGCCAAGAAGAGGATCAGCCATCAGGTTACATCCTTCCAGAAGGGAAACGTATGCCAAACACTATTTTTGTTGGGGGCATTGGCCGTCGGATTAATCAGCCTGAAATTAAGGATGTTTTTTCAAAGTATGGCGCTGTAAAGAGTGTCAAAATTATTAGGGATGCCTCTGGCGTTTCTAAGGGTTATGGTTTTGTCTACTTTTACGATGATGTAGATGTGCAGAAAATTGTGGATTCTCCGATCAGCTTCCATGGAAAGAGATTGAAACTTGGACCAGCTATAAGAAAGCAAAGCACCTGTGCACACATCCAACCAAGGACTTTGGTGCTGAACTCACCAACGCCACAATATCCCAATGTTTGGACCCCACCCATGACCGATTCCTATGTACAGCCTACGTCAATGTTTAGTCCGGTTACTCACTATGTGCAGACTTGTCCTTACACAGAACTCTGCCCATAACAAGAGTCCGGACAGCCCCACGTTAACCCGAACAGGGTCAATCCGGGTCTGCCGGGTGTTCCACAAAAAGGGGGCATTGTGACAGACGCTCTGTCTTTTGGATGTCATCACTATTCAGTTGCCCACCGGGCCATTCACTGGCCTTTTCTTAATTAGGTAATTGTAGTTTGGATTGTATTATAAACTGCCTTTGTGTTAATTGATTACGTCACAGACAATGGCATTGTTCTGATTGAGTGTATTACAGACGCCTATTGTTTTGCTGATTGCGTCACCGGCAGAGTTGGTCTGTGTATTTGTCATGAGGTCCACGGGGGAGGTCCCATTGCATGGAGACTTGTGTATATAAGGCCTAGAGTGGCACTAATAAAAACACTTCACCTTCACCCTCAATACTGAGTTCTGTCTCTTATTGGGGGAAACGCTATATTACAATTCACTAGCCCTTGTAAGGGCTGTTCCTGTTTCCTCACGGACGACTCTGGAATTCTGGCAGCACCTCTTACGATTGGGAAAAGGACGTCTCGGGCGGTGAAGCCCTCCGGCGATAAGGGTTATCGCTACAATAATTAAATAGCCACACAATAGCTTCTAACATGTGTATAAATAATGTGGCGATAGAAAAAGGAAAAAATATCTGCCTTTCTTTTAAATTGTATAATGACAATGTCTCAGTCCATTTGCTGAATAGGGTGATCTGCTGGGTTGTATTTAGTGCTTCATTTAGCCCACTGGTCTCCTAGCAACACTTTACCTCAGAGGCTGACACTGTAATCAGTGGTAACGGCTGTGTGTGTGTGAGGTGCTGCTTTTGTTATGAGACCAGGTGACTCAAATGTGTAAAATCTATACAAAATATGTACTCCTAATGGAATGTCCTCCTGATCATTCCTCCAGGAGCCCCTGGGGCCTAACCCTCGCACTCCTAAATGTATAAATGGTACTACAATGTTAAATCATCAAGAATTTTTTATTGTAAATGACAATTTAAAAACATATTTAAAAACAACAGCAATACATAGTGCCGTACCGTAAATGTCCACAAGGGGGAGCCCGTCGGCCAACCAACAATAATACTGTGCTGACTTATGTAGTGAAACCCTATGTGCTATATATTCATCTAGTATACTAATCTAATAAAGTGCTAAGTGCATGGAAAAAATCATATTATATACATCAATTAAAACCTAGCAGGACCCCGAACACAGGAAGGCCCAGCGAGGAACCAAGTGCAAGGTGAAAACATCAAGCAATAACAACAAATACTCAATGAAGCTTACTGTACAGATGGCCAGACCGGCGCCCCACAGCTTCATTGAGTATTTGTTGTTATTGCTTGATGTTTTCACCTTGCACTTGGTTCCTCGCTGGGCCTTCCTGTGTTCGGGGTCCTGCTAGGTTTTAATTGATGTATATAATGTGATTTTTTCCATGCACTTAGCACTTTATTAGATTAGTATACTAGATGAATATATAGCACATAGGGTTTCACTACATAAGTCAGCACAGTATTATTGTTGGTTGGCCGACGGGCTCCCCCTTGTGGACATTTACGGTACGGCACTATGTATTGCTGTTGTTTTTAAATATGTTTTTAAATTGTCATTTACAATAAAAAATTCTTGATGATTTAACATTGTAGTACCATTTATACATTTAGGAGTGCGAGGGTTAGGCCCCAGAGGCTCCTGGAGGAATGATCAGGAGGACATTCCATTAGGAGTACATATAGTATGCATTTGCAATAGGGCCCCAGTTTGGGCAGCGCACCCTTTCTTATAGACTTTTTCAGTTTAACAGAGTGTGTGCCACCTGCCTACTTTTTGGTTTCATCTATACAAAATAAACTAAACTGACTGAAAATGACTGAAATTCTTCTTTGAATAACTGTGCAGGAAAATCTAAAGGTATTAAAGTGGAACAAAACCCTGAGTTGCCGACCCTGAAGTCTATAAGACCCGGCCATTGACCTTCCCCCTTGGGCATTCTAAATCAGGATGCCCACTGTGTGAAACAACCCCTGGATAACCACAGATCCCCCCATTTTTCTGGCGCGCTCACGCAGATAGTCATTTAGACAGGCCGGGCGGCCAGGAAGGTTACTGCTCAGGCTCCCCATCTGTGTGCAAACAGCGCTGATTGGATGGGAGCCCGCACATGCGCTGTGGGACAGGGAAAGGTACGTTTTCACAGACGAACTTGGGGATTTCACATATCAGGGCATCCCAAGTCGGGATGCCCCTAGGGGCACAAAACAAAACTCCAGATAGTGAAAATCCTGGGTTGGGCTTTGCTCAAAATACACAAAGCTGAAAGAAAGATCATATGGAAAAATGTGTTGAGAAAAGAGAGAGAGAAAATGGTAAACTGAAAGATTCTGCAGCAGAGGCAACATGAAGGGAAAACTGTCAAAATAAAAAATGTTTAGAGCAGAAATAACCCCAAAATCCAATTCTGAAATAAAATAAGCCCCCCCCCCCCCCAAAAAAAAAAGAAAAACTGGCAAGTCTGAGATTTGAACCTATGACTCTCTGGTTCATAGACATTGAATTTACCAATCAGCTAAATTACTTCTAGAGCTTTTTATCTGTTTTAGATATATGAGTTCTGGCCAGGCAATGTTGCAATGTTGTTATCTTATGCTGGACGGCTGCCAGCACTGAACAGATTACACTTTGTTACATTGTTTCCCCCACTCCTCAGTGTGGAACAGGCCAGAGTGTCAGGCCCCGACACTCAGCAGACATAAACATGAGCTATTAGTCTCCAGCTGCACAACACATCATCTTTTTTCTACTCCAACACTTACCTATATTCAAAGTACCATTTAAATATAAGTCACCAAGAAAAATTTGTGATACTGCTCCTTTAAGCCAATTTCTCACCCATCTGCACATGTTTTCCCCCAGTCCCAGCATTCTCATCTTTTGTTCCAGCCTTTTATGTGGCACAGTATCAAATGCTTTAGAAAAGTCAAGATATATGATATCTATCGACTCCCCCTGATTCAATCTTGAACTTACCTCCTCATAAAAGCTGATTAGGTTTATCTGGCGGAAGTAAATCCATGCTGATATGGAGTAATAAGGTCATTTTCCCCAAGATACTCCAGGATAATATCCCTTAAAAAACCTTCAAACCGCTTGCCCACCACAGATGTTAAGCTTAGCGATCCGTAGTTCCCAGGTTCCCCCCTAGATCCCTATTTGCTAGGTGCCAATCCCTCGGAACAAACCCTGTAATTATTGAATCTACAAATATTAGAAATACCGGCTTGTCTATTACTGTACATAACTCCCTTAAAACACGAGGATGTATGTCATCTGGTTCTGGGGATTTATCGAATTTTATCTGCTTGAGACGGCGCTGTACTTCTTCCTTGGTTAGACATTTAATGGAGAGTTTGGGTTATTGCTCTGCATTTCACTTGCCATCTCACATTATTTTGTGAATACAGAAGCAAATAAGGTGTTAAGTAAATTTGCTTCCTCCTCATTCCACTCTATAGGTGTCCCCTCCTTGCTTTTCAGGGGGGCCATGCCCTCAGACTTATCTTTTACTCTTTATGTTGCTAAATAATATTTTGGGGTTTGTTTTACTCTCTTTGGAGATCAGTCTTTTTGTCTCCAGCTTTGCTGCCCTGTTGTTTACATAGTTTATTTACTTCCTCATAGTTTTTAATGCTTCCACTGTCTCTTCCTGCTTTAAACGTTTAAATGCCTTTTTTTTTGTTTATTGACCCCCTATCCTTTTTGTTTAGCCACAACGGTTTACTCTTGTTTACAAACACCTTGCACAAAAAGTGCTATTTGTCCGGCACCACCCAAAATAATAATAAAGCAGACCTGGTGTGCCACAGAAATACCCCCAATATATTATCAATGAACAAGAAAGATCGGTGGTACCAGCAAACCACCCAAGGGGAATATGCACTTAAGGGCACCAACTATCTGCTAACCATAAATGACACTAATAATTCATCAAAATAGATTTATTAATCCATAGCTGTATAAAACATCAACATACAACATACAATACCATCACCTACATTTAAAATACACAACATATAGTTGTCATCCAGCAGGAGTGACCCTATAAAAGAACTACCTACCTAACCAACTTATATACAAAATATAAAAATCCATCATATCCTAAACCAAAATGCTATAGTGCAATTAAAGGATAAAGTGCTAAATAGATTTGTGCACTGTTGTGCAAATATAATGCCAGGCCAACCAAACCGACCTGCACCTCAGTGTGACAAGCTTTCTCACCCCTGCTGGAAGGATCCTCACCCACGCGTTCCGTGCCCACCTGGCACTTTCTCAAGGTGCTGCTGTCTGCTGTCCACACAGATCTTAAATAGACTAGTAGAGTAGAACTGCATACAGTGCATTTTTACTTTTGGAATGTTTGGGGCCCCTCAGCAGCATCATAAATCGTACATTTCTGAACCCTACAATACAAACATCTTTCCCAGCACACTTGTCATAGCAGATGTGTTATCAGTCTGTTTTTCCCTTATGCTGCATTTTTCCTTATGGCACACATCTGTTACATTTGTCATTTATATCATTGGCCCTGGGTGAAATGTTTGTTTCTTTAGCTGACATAATTGTGCTATCTACTAATATTTTTATTTGGGATACCTTTCCTTGCTTAATTGTGTTTTTATTTGGTTTTGTTAAGGGGACTCTGGTTACCCACTGCTTCCGTGGCTCATGAAGCCTGTGCTCCGGCCCCAGGATGCCCCCCAGGATGACTTTTGAAGACCCGTTTGAATGAAGAAGAAATGCAACCGGAAAGGGGTTTGGGTAAGTTTTAGGGTCTGGAAAATGAAGAAGAATGGAACCGGAAAGGGGTTTGGGTAAGTTTTAGGGTTAATAAAGGTGTTAGACTGGCGCAAAGTAGTTGGGGTGAGCTTGGTAGTGTAAGATATGGGGCACATTTGTTTGAGGAGTGTAGCTTGTATTGCGCATGCGCAAGATCTTCTACATTTCCGAACGAACGAATATTAGAGGTTAAAAACCATTCTAACCCATCGGGAAACGCCAGGAATTCGTAGAGGTGGACGATGGAAGAAGGGAAAAAACACATGCTGCTGTCGCTACAATAGATCAATCAACCTATAATTTACGATGGAAAATGACTTAGCCAAGGTCGGAAGATAGCATACGAACGGACGGGCATTTTACGATAGGAAACGGATTAGTGTATAGAATCGCTCGCAAGTTCATACGAGTGCACGAGCATTCGGAAAAAATACCATGATCGGCAACAAAAACAAAGCTTTTACATGTTTCTCTGAATCGACCCTTATATCTGGGTAATTAGTCCCCCATAATAACTACCTCATTTAGTTTAGCGGCTATATCTATTTGCCTAGCATAACGTTTTATGTGGATTTGGATATATCTGGAGGCTTGTAGCAAACCCCAATCAGTATTGTATGTTTTAAGGGTGCATACTAGATACCTTATTATGATGGGATAGACACATGGAAGACCTCGACAATCGAGGCCGGTGATGCGTGGCATCCCGAAAACTATGCTACACGACCAGATCTGCATTGCACAACAATCTTCAACTCCCTTCTAGAACGTCCCCCAGTGGAGTTCGTGAGAGCTCCTAGAGCTTTGAAGCCGAGAAGCATGGAGGATAATGCAACAAGGGACATTATCTGTTGCCTATAAAGGTTTCCCCTAAAGGAGCACTATCCCTAATTTGTGTAATACTAAAAATCCATATAACACCTTGGCTAATGACAGCCACTTATACACTGGAGCTGAATAAAACTCCCTCCAAGCTTGTGGTTTTCTCCTCCTGGTAATAATAAAATCCAGGGGTGATAGGTTTAGTCTGTGATGAGTGACAGAGCCTGTCACCCATGATTTCCTTTTTCTTCCATTAAAATTAAAAAACAAGCCTGGCTGGATATGTTTTGATGCTGTGTGTATAAGTGACCCCTCCACTTGCCATCCAGCACATTTATATGGATTTTTATTATTGGGCCATTTTTTATCCTCCTTTAAAGAGGACATCCAGAATACATCCTGCCAGCAAGATGCCATCATGTTTAATGATGCCCTTGTCTAGCTCTACCAAGACCTGACAGGCATTACTCTGCAGCAGCTGTCGGGAGTTACTTGGGCAGCATCGCTCAGGGTTGCTGGGCAACCCTGAAGGGAACCGATGAGGAGCCTAGGCCCCTCCACAGCCCACGTGCGGCGTAGTGACGTGGCCCCCATACAGACACAGACGTTTCTTGCGGCTGCACCCCATCTCACGAGGTAAGATCAATTTACATGTCTTATTATATATAAATGTGAATGTACTGAGCAACAGGTTACTATGATTAAGGACTGGGGTCTGAAACGCATAAGTGACCTATGAACCACTCGTGATTACCAGGACCTTGTTTGTTACTGTTTTTTGGCATAGATTTTGGCAAGATTGCCATATTTACTTTAAGGAAATAATTTTAAATGCTGGATTAAAGGTGAAGTTTTACTGAGAGAATGTGTATGTGTTCTCAAGTGGACTTGGGACCATCCACGGTCGGGCACCTCAAAGTGAGCAGGTGAGCGGATATCTTTGTTCATTTGGATATTAATCTGCAGCAGCCATGTGTGCTGCGACCACTACTGAGAACCCTCCGAGACAAGGGGATCCAATACAAGTGCCGCTTCCCCTTCGCTCTCACAGCTAACAAGACTAGAAAGGCATTCATGCTGCAGTTCCCTTACGAATTGGACTCCTTCTACGCTGCCCTAAGAGTTCCCTGCCCGGATCTACCAGAATGGCACTACGACCTGCCACCATACGAGGAAAGCTTCAGACTGTTACGGGAGCTTACAGGCGGATGGCCCTGCATTTACCGCTTATCAAACCCTGGGGCTTCCAGCTAAGTGTTAACCGTTCATATGCCTCTTCTGTTGAACTATTGATTGTACAACTAAGTGTAAGCTAGCAATTGCTACTCCTATTCGCAGCCACCAGAAGTCCATAATATCAGTTGAGCCTCCGCTAAAGGACAGTGGCCCAAGGATGACAATGGTTCATAAGCCCCTTTCCTCTCTGATTGAACATTTCAACAGTACTTGGCTAAAGTGCTCCTCTTCATGCTAATACGAGATAACCAGTTAACTCTATTTTCTAATTTAATATGCACTTTATTTGTTATGCTTAATACACACAGTTATAAGTTTAAGCACAGACAGTCAACAGAGGTGTTCTCATGGCTCAGCCTTCTATCTGAATTTAGAGACTTGGAGAATGGGACGGGGGTGCTTGTGAAAACTAATGCCCAAGGTTAGCCCTGAATGTTATGGTTTGCACAATGGTTTCCATGTTATGTCATTCCCTGGGCAAGCATTCAGGAGGTTCTCTTTTCTAATCACACTGGTCAATATGAGACTGCAATCGGTGGGAGGGAGCTATGTCGCACGTAACAGGCTGGGGCTTATTTGGGACCACTTTTAGACCTAATTCTAGCTCTCACTCCTATCGACAGGGCCAGAAAACCATGAGTTTTCTCCTACAGGAACTCTCTTTTTGGCTCACCCCGATTTAATTGTTATACCGGTGTAAATAGTTTAGACACTGTTAGACAGGTAATTTCCTCCTTTCTGACTAACTCTTAACCTGTCTATTTCATTCTCCTTCCCTATTCAGAGCCTCGTCAAGAAGCGCAGTGGAGCCCTTTGCGGAGAAGCCTGGTAATTCCGTAACCTACTCCCAGGCTCGGAATCTACTGAAGGACCTGGATGATGGAGTCCACCACAAGGAAGCACAGTAGGAGTGATCAGGGTCATGCTCAGAAGTTTGGAAACAAAGGCGCAAGACTAGAGATTGGGGGCAGGCAGTAAAAGTGGAAGGTAGGTCCAGGGCTGGAGATCGAGGGCAGGCAGCAAAGGAGCAAGGTAAGTCCAGAGCCAGCGATCGGGGCAGGCAGCAAAGGTGTAAGGTAAATCCAGAGCCAGGGTCAGTCCAAGAGCGAGACAGTGGTCAAATATCAAACCAAGGTCATCACCAGGAAGCAAGCCAAAAGAAGAGCCAGAGGTCAGAAGCTCAAGCCGGGGTTGTCACAGAAGCAAGGAAGTCAGAGTTTCAGGAACAAGATCAAGAAACTGAGCAAATACCATAATATTTTAACAATGAGCACCATTTTTAAATAGGGGCTGAGAACCCCAGTGCATCTGAGTGACCATCCTTCTGCATCCGCGTGTGCTTTCCGGCGAGCATGCTCCCGCCAAACTTCATGCATCCATTTGCACTCCGGTCCGTGTGCACCTGAAAGTTTGCTGACCCTCGCACCTATGCCGGAGGGAACTCCTGGAAGATCCCAGTGTGCAGGCATGCATCAGAGTGGCCTGACAAGCACACCCAAAACCAAGTTACACCCTCACAATATTACTTAATATTAGAAGTCTCAACATCCCAGAGAAGAGGCACTCATTGCACACGATGCTTTGGAAAAACAAAATACATAAAGCGCTTTTACTGGAAAAAAGGCAGACACAATTCCCATGACTAACCCTTGCTATCCAACTGGGTTCAAACACCACCGCCCCAGCCAGTAAATCAAAAGGGGCATCAATTCTGATGCACAATTCAATTCCTTTCCAGCTTGTTGCAGAGAAAAGGGATTCAGAAGGCAAATATCTTTATATTAAAGGCCAGTTAGCAGCAAATCCATTACAGTTGGGTATATCTGCTCCCCGAATAAATTGCAACCACAATTTATTGCTCATGTTACTGAGCAACTGTTGATGTTCCAAGAGGGCATCTTGATAATGGGAGGAGATATGGACTGCTCCCTGAATCCCTTGGTGAACACATCAGATGCTAGCTCATCCATGCCCTACAGGCATGTGAAAAAAATTAAGATTGGGTTTAGTTGATGCATAGCGAACTATGAAACTTGATTCAAGAGAGACACTAATACACTAATAATCGACAAAATGAGATAGGCGGAAACTGGCCACCAGACCATATTAAGGAATTAGAGACCCTTTACAAACAATCCATCCTGGAAACACAACTCTGAGATCTAACTAATGCAAGGAAAGAACTAGCTGAGGCCTTTCAAGTAGTGGCACATCCTCCACATATTGCGATAGCATCTACAATGAAAGTGGAAATAAGAGTGGCTGCATTTTGGCCAAAGCTCTGAAAGAACGACAACTTAAAATGCAAGTGCAAGCAATTAAAAACATTAGGGATGGGCTTCAATGTTTCCCAAGGTAGATCGCTGACCAATTTAGCAAATATTATGAAGTGCTGTATAACCAGCCACATGCCTCATGAGCGGAACTCCATACTGATCTGGCACAACGCTACTTAAGCGAATCTAAAATGCCCAAATTAAAACATGATGAGACAGAATCTTTGGAAGTGCCAATTACTCTACTGGACCTAGCTAAGGCCCTAAAGAACACTAAAACAGGAAAGGCCCCAGGTCCAGATGGGTTTTGAACAGCATACTATAAACCCTACCCATACCTGCTGCTATCGCCATTCTGGCAGCTTTTGAGACAATGGTCGAGAAGGGGTCCCTCCTGACTACAAGTCTAGAGGCACACGTTTCACAAGGAAGGCAAGGGCCCACAATTGTGTCTTAGATATAGACCCATATCTTTCCTTACTGCAGATGTTAAGCTATTTGCAAAAGCCTCAGCAGACAGAATAGCTCTTCTACTGCAATTGATATCCTGCAACCAGGTAGTTTTACCAAATAGAGTTGAGAAAAACTTTGAAGGTCATGGGCATCCATAGGTGGGTGTCCACCAGAGGAATAGGCATGCTATTCCTGTCCACTGATGTGAAAAGCCATTTGACAGGGTGGTGTGACCTTGGGTCAACCATATTTTGCAATATTTGGGGATAGGCAAAAAATGATTAGTAGAATATTGGCATTGTACTCCTTTCAGCCAGAGTAAAATTAAACAATGACTTTTCTAACCCATTTGATTAACAAAACGGGACTAGGTAAGGCTGCCCCCTCTCCCCATGATTTTTGCCCTGACTCCTGAACCTTTCATCCACCATGTGTGCAAAACAACTCAGACATTACAGGTATAACAATCAAAAGGAGGGAATACAAGATGGCCGCATACACAGACGACATGTAGTTCTTTGTTACGAGGCCACATGTTTCCCTGTCTGCTCTTATGAAAGTGTTTGATATATTTGGCAAACTGGCTAATCTAAAGATAAACTATTCTGATCCAGCTGCCAGCAGATTTCAAGAAACTTTTTTCACTTAATTACATACCAATATGGGAGAAAGTCAAACGCGATCTCAAACGATGGAGAGTGCTAAACTTCTTATGGTTTGGACGCACTGCCATAATCAAAATGCATTATCAAGACAATATTGTTCATAATGCAATGCATTGCTATTCTACTTCTGCAGACTTATTTATCTGATATAAAAAATCAGCTTAATCTAGGGAGGAACCCCACTCCCTGAATTAGCTACGCCACTCTCACTGCTCCGAAGGAGGGATGGGAGCCCCCGATATCAGCAAATATCAAAAAGCAATTCATCGGGGAAAAGTGGTTAGGTGGGACATTGGTGAAGACTCCAAGGATTGGGTGCAGATAGAAAGGGACATGTATGACATACCACTAGCTCATGCATGCTGAACCTCAGTAGGCAAGAATTTGAGCTTGAGATCTCAACAGCTTAATTACTGACACCACACTAAATTGTGTCAAAGCTGTTCCATATGTGTTCCTCTATTCGACACCAGGCCCCCTGATGACTGACAAGAAACCCTGACTTCTAGGTATGGATGGAAACAAAGCCTTCCCACAGTCCTGGTATCTCAACAGTTCTTCTGAAATTTGGCTTTCCAACCCATGGAAGAAATTTCAAGTGATCTAGGAGTATCTATGCCGTTCTGGTTTTATTTACAAGCCAGACACTTCCCTTCTGGTCAGAAGACCCAATATACATTTAACGCAGCATGCATGAAACAAGACCCGACTACCCATTTGGTTGTCCTGGTCATACGTGACCACTGAACTCCCCATGCAAAAGAACAGTGCTTCTGTCTGGCACAAAAAGTGGGAGATCTGGGCTTATTGCTCACCGAATCTGACTGGGAAAAGATTTGCTCTCAGGTGCACAAAAGCTCAGTCAGTAGTTTCTAGAAACCGGGTAAGATTTTGCACTGGTACAAAACACCGGAAACCTTGCATAATATATATTACAACCAGGAACCACTGTGCTGGAGATGTGTCATGAAGACAGGCACATAGTTGTACCTATGGTGGTCGTCCTTGAGACTCCTCAGCTACTGTGGTCCTGTACACCACCTTACACCGGAGATCTCAGGCATACAACTAGATTTTGCAGCAGGCACCTATCTCCTTCATCATAATGAAATATCATAATGAAATATATATAAATATCAATGACCATGTATAAAAAAATAATATATATTCACTTGATAAACGCAGCAAAGTGTGTATTACCTAGACACTGGAAATCAACTAGCCCCGTCCCTAAAAGACTGGCTGCATAGAGTTGACCACATTGAAAAGATGGAAGGCATTCTTCATTCTAAAATGGATAACATGGTGAAACACAATAGAATTTGGTATCCCTGGTATACTTTTATATAGTCTGATAAGTATAAACTTGTTAGCTAAAACATACTGTAGAAGTTTAGGTGTAGCCCCCCCTAAAATTGTCACAGGGAGGAGGACCCCCACTTCTTGAGAGTGAGGGACCCGCAAATGGGTGACAACACAGGAGTTAGCCAAAGCAGACCTCTGCCTACCCCCAGACCCTCCCCTTCCACCTGCCTACCCCCAGACCCTCCTCTTCCACCTGCCTACCCCCAAGACCCTTTTCCCCTCTGTTCTCATACTTTCCTCTGTATCTATCGTCTTCAAGTCTCAGCCTCTCAAGGCTCTCTTTATCACTAGGGTGCAGGCGTGGGGTAAAAGAGCCACTGTTCTAGCTTAGAAGCGTAAATCAAGTATATGAAGCTACTGGCCCATGGGTGATTGACCAGCTGAAGAGATAAACCCCATATAATGTCTTTCAACATTCTGCAACTGTTAATTGTGCATATTTGCATATATGCAAGTTTGTATATTTTGATACTTAGTATTCTCATATTTTGAAACTAAACGTGAATAACCCAAAATAGTGAAAAATGGTCTGGCAACAAAGGGTGACAAAATCTCAAGGTTGGCAGTTAAAGGGGGACATAATCACCTTGTATAAATATATAAATTGCCAATACAAAAATATGAAGAAAATCATCTCTAAAGAAAAAAATTATATCAGTAAGTAATAAAAAAATAACTTTCGTCAACCCCATTGTAAACAATTATTATTATAAGAAAATCAATAAAAATATCAACGATTAATATAACAAACATTGCTCACTGTAGGTTCTAGGTTGTGGGTGACTAAAAATATCACACCAATGATAATGTATAAAAGATTATGGAAGCCGCCATCTTATCAGGCAGCCTGCAATCAGGAAGTGCCTCCCGACTGTGCTGCTCTGCATTCTGGTGGACTGCTGACCTTTCCGTGACCCCAGCTCTGCTCTGTCTGAGCAAAGCACAGCTATAACTCACCCCCCTGTACTTTATCCCACTCTCCTCAGTAAGTGTGATGCTTCTGAGTCAAGATGGCGGCGCCCGTATCCTAAATTCCTGAACAGAGTTGCAGCCCATAGGGGGAAAGAATAATAAGTTAGTGACTAAAAATGTAAAATATATTAATTTTAGATGCTGGGGAATAGTTTTTTAAGAGTTTGGGCTTTTCATCAAATCACGCTGAAGGTCCGGTTTAAGAATCCTTTATACACCCAAAGCTGTGTCCACCCCACTGAAAACAAGATGTCTGGGTCTCCGTTGATACCAAATTAGCATCTAAGAGGCTTAATTACCATGCTAGCTAGGGAAGCTATCTGGAGACCTAGTTTAGATATTTTAAACATATATACCTAATATTTTATGGGAATTCTCTATTTCTTACCCCATCCCTTGGTTGAACTTGATCGACATATGTATTTTTTCAACTGTATTATCTATGTAAGGTCCTAATGTAAGTCAGTATCTGTGAATATTCTCATTCATGGAGGTACCTAAAGAGATTCTTATTTATAAAGGTGTTGGTGTCTGTGACAGTGCCTGAGTAGCTACATGAGGAGCGCATCAGGAGGGCCTTGTTTTAATTCTTTAACTCTGACAGTGCAATATAAAGATATAAGCACTAAAAAGTGAACTGAAAAGTTAATAAACTGATTTATTTTTAAGATACAAAATAAAACCAATACATGAGAGTACATACATTTTAGTCATATATTATGAAATAATACATGGCAGAAAATACATAAATACAGGTTATAAAAATACAATTCTGTGAAATACTCACCTGTAGAATTGATATTATAAGTATACAGTACGTCCTGCTCCATATAGATTACTTACACTTGGGTTATCCTCCGCCAGATGGCGCTGCACTGCAGTGACATGTAAAACAGGCTCTTCCCGGCCACTCAAATACCCGGGGACCTCCCACAAATCCCCAGCATTGAAAAGCAGTGAGCGAGAAGCCAGGAGAATTTAACCACCCAAACTGGTAACTATAACAATGATAACAATCACCATACAGGGGATCCAGAATAATGCAAAACCAGGGTGGGGTGGAGGAGGACGTACTGTATACTTATAATACCAATTCTACAGGTGAATATTTCACAGAATTGTATTATTCTCCAGATAGATTACTTACACTTGGGACATCCAATAGCAGTGTCCATAAAGTAGGGTGGGATCCCCAGCAAAAAAGGCAATAGCAAACAGTTTAAACCACTGCCGCCTGCAAAACCTTTCGGCCAAAAACAGCATGAGCTGAGGCCCTAACGTCAACCTTGTAAAACTTTGAAAAGGTAAGAACAGAAGACCAAGTAGCGGTCTTGCAAACTTGTTCAACAGAAGCCTGGTGCTGGAAGGCCCAAGAGGCACCAATAGCACAAGTAGAATGAGCAGTAAGGCGGAAGGAGTACTCTTCCCCTTAGCAGAACAGGCCTGAATCACGGCCTGACGGATCCATTTGCTAACAGTAGACTTGGCAGGAGCCAAACCCTTCCTGGGCCCAGAAGGGACCACAAAAAGAGCATCAGTTTTCCTGAAGGACGTAGTGACCACCAGGTAATACTTCAAACACCTGACCACATCCAAGGAATGCAAAACCCTCTCCTTAGCGTTGCTAGGATTAGGGCACAAAGAAAGAAGAACAATATCTTGATTCAAATGAAAGGCAGACACTACCTTAGGCAGAAAATCTGGCCTAAAGCAGAACACCGCCTTGTCCTGGTGTCTTCCCAAGTATGGGGGCTGAATAGAAGAGCCACCAACTCAGACACACGCCTCACCGAAGTAATGGCTACCAGAAAGACAGCCTTGAGGGTAAGAACAGCCAGAGCAGCATCCTGCATAGGTTCAAAGGGAGCACCCTGCAAGGCAGACAAAACCAAGTTCAAATCCCAAACAGGGACCACAGGTTTACGTGGGGAACGCACATGAGCGACCCCCTGGAAAAAAGGTCTTAATCAAAGAATACTGAGCAAAAGACTTCTGAAAGAAAACAGACAGGGCAGAAAACCTGACCCTTCAGAATACTGAGTTGGAGTCCCGACTCCAACCCAAGCAGTAAGAACTCCAGAACCCTGGGGACTGAAAAACACCCAACAGGGAAGAGACCTAGACTTACACCGGTCAATGTAGGTACGCCATACCCTGTAATAGATGGAAGAAGTTTTCTTCCTAGCCTTCACCATGGTATCAACCACCGAGGCGAACAAGCCTTTTTCCATCAAGATGGAGGTTTCAGCAGCCAGGCCGTCAAAGCCAGAATTTGTAAATTGGGATGGCGTAAGGGGCCCTGAGTGAGCAGATCTGGCACCCTTGGCAGAACGTACTGGTCTACTGCCATCTGCACCACGTCTGCGAACACACTCTTGGCCGCCTGGGGGCCACCAGAATTGCTGGCACCCCCTCCAGAGCAATCTTGCGCAGAACCTTGCACAGCAGGCAGAATGGAGGAAATTAATGTCCTGCCATGACAGTGCTAAAGCATCCGTGGTCAAGGCCAGAGGATCCTGGGCAGGGAGACAAAGGCCGGGAGCTTGTGATTGTGACGGGACGCAAACAGATCCACATCTGGTTGGCCCCAACGGTGGCACAGAGATTGGAACACCCTGTTGCAGAGAGACCATTCTCCCTAGCGAGAGGTCCCCCTGTTCAGACGGTCTGCCAGCAGATTTTTCACCCCCGGAATGTACACCGCTCATAAGCAGAGAACATTGGCCTCCACCCAGGTCAGGATCAGAGACACTTCCTGGAGGGCCCTCTTGCTCCGCGTCCCTCCCTGATGATTGATGTAGGCAACTGCCGTCTGGTTGTCCGAGCGTCAAATGAACAGGCAGGCCCTAAAGATAAGTAGTCAAGTGAGCCAGAACTAACCTGATCGCTCGCAGCTCCAAGACAATGATAGGTGTGTGGACCTCCTGAGGGCCCCCCTCCCCTGGAACCGCAGGGACTTCCAGAAACCCCCCCAACCAGATAGACTGGCATCCGTGGTGACCGTCTCCCAGGAAGGGGCAAGAAAGGATCTGCCCCCCAACAGGTTCCTTGAGTCCATCCACCACAAGAGGGACCTCCTGACCAGGGGGGAGAGCACACAGACCCTGTCCAGGGACGCTGGATCCTTGTCCCATACAGACAATAGGTGAAGTTGCAGAGGCCTCAAGTGGAACTGAGCATAAGGGACCGCCACAAAGGATGCCGCCATCAGGCCCACCAGCTGCATCCCCTGCCTGATGGAGGGATGGGGACAAGCAAGGAGGGACTGAGCCTGTGCAATCAGATTGTCCACCTTCTGCTGAGGAAGGAAGATCCTTGTCTGAACTGTATCCAGATTCATTCCTAGGAATGGAGTTACCAAGGAAGGGGACAGTGAGGACTTGGGGTGGTTGATCACCCATCCAAATGACTCCAGAATAGGCACCACCAGCTGAGCATACTACTCTGCCTGATGTAGAGACTGGGAAGTGAAGAGGATGTTGTCCAGATAGGGAAGCACGCTGACACCCTGACATCTGAGTAGAGACATCACGCCAGCCAGCACCTTGGTGAACACCCTGGGAGCTGAAGTGAGGCCAAAGGGCAAGGCCACAAATTGGTAATGTTGATCCATCAAAGTGAACCTGAGGGACTTTTGATGACCTGGGAACACAGGATTATGAAGGTAAGCATCTTTGATGTCCACAGAAGCCATGAAATCCCCTTGGTGCAGGGAACTGATGGCAGAGTGCAGTCTCCATGCGAAAGCGCCTGCCCCTGACAAAACCCTTTTTGGGTACTGTGAATAGGTTGGAATAAAAGCCCTTGCCTTTTTCTCTTAAAGGCACCTGGCAGATGACCCCCAGCTCCAGGAGGCCTTGCACTGCTTGCACTAGCTCCTGAGCTGACACAGGGTCCTGAGGAATCCGGGACTTGATGAATCTTGGAGGAGGATCGGCAGCAAACTCCAACTTGTAACCAGAGGACACTACCTCCTGAATTCACCGGTCTGAGACATGAATCCTGCACACCTGAGCGAAGTGCTGCAGCCTTCCCCCACAGGGCGCCCCATCATGCCTGAGGGGGGTTGGGAGAGGATTTAGCTTTTGGGATCCCAGGAGGAGCCAGGACGTCCACGTCCTCTGCCTCTACCCCAGAAATCTCCCTGGGCCCCAGGGAAGGATATGCCCCTTCCCTGTCTTGCATCACGGTAAGGGGAGGAGAAGGAACCCTGACCCCAGCAGTAATAGCAGGGGCACAGACCGGGCACAGCGCCGTCCCCGCACATGTAAAGGCGTGGGAGGCCAGCTGGTCAATGCGCTGGTCCTCAGGATCCCACAGAGTAGTAGAATCAGGGGAATGCATGACAGAGGTGTTATATAGCCCTAGGATTGGGGCATCCACCTCGAGGGGGGGATGACCAACATTTAACCACCTCAGCAGGAAAAGGATACCTCCTATCCCAAATCCTTGGAGCCCCGGGAAGTGTACTGGGGCGCTCCCATTCCTTGAGCACAAGGTCATGGAAATGTGCCTGCTTTGGAAATTCCAAACGTGATTTTGCTGTATGGAAAAGCTCCCCTTTTTGCCCTGGAGCCTCAACAGGGAGAGAGAGACAGAACCTCAAGGTCTGGGTCAATAATCCGTCAGTGTCATCCAGGGCCCAGGGGTCAGAGCCAGAATCGTCATGACCCCTTGGTCTCTTGTCAGATGAGCCTGAAGCAGAAAAGAGCTCCCCTTCATCAGACGGGGTATAGCCACACAGATTCATAAACTCCTCAGTTCCCATAGGGAACAGTAGCCAGTCTAGAAGACACATCAGGCTGAGAATCCCCACTGGTATGCAACTCAACAGGAGTGAGATTTAAGCTTGGGAGAGTAGGTGAAGTGAAACGCAGCCACTGGCAGGCCAGATTGCAATGAAAGCACCTGCTCAGCACAGGGTACACAGACCCGTGCCTTGTCAGTGTCAGCACGAGGCTGCCCACACGCTACACACAGCCGGTCTTGTCCCATAGGGACCCCGGTCCCATTATCCTGGGAAGCCTCCATATGGTGATTATTAGGCACAAAATGCCAGTAGGGATTTACGCTATAAGCAACCCTGGATACCCCAATGACCCGCTAGGGAAGTGGGAGTAATTATACAAGGCCCAACTATCAATTACACCGGGCCGGGAGAAGTCAATGGCTTCACCCGTCTGAAAGACACAGTGTGGAAGAAGGGTTGGCAGAACCAAACACACTACAATGAGTATACACGCGCGCGCTGACAAAATGGCGCCAAGAGTACCTCGAAGGGCGGGCCAGAGCGGTCCGCGACGCAGGGCGCGCCAAGCCAGGCCCCGCCCCCCGAAGAGCGCGAAGCCCACAGACAAGCAGCCAATGATAACGCAGAAGCGTCTGAGGTAATGCCGCCGCCCGGCGCGGCGCATCCAAATGAAGGAAAAGACTCGCGCGGCGGCATTTGCAATAGTAAAAGAGACAAGTCAGCGCGGCGGCAGACACCACATATACTAGTCAAAAGACATGACAAAACGCAGTATGCACGAATCACGCTACACGCTCACCCACACCCCCCCCTTCTTTCCCTCCCGAAGGCTACAGGGAGAATGAGGGGGGATGGCGGCCCTCTGTACAGGACCCACCGCTACACGGGGCAATAATGCGAGAGGGGCATCCATAAAGGCTCACCATCAGCCTATACCGCCTACCCTTTGGTGGGGGAGTGCGGTGGAGCAGCGCTCCATAAGCACGCATGGTGCTGCCTACCTTCACCCGACCAGCGCAGCCCAGGCTGGGAGGCACATCACATGAGGAACGGGTGGGAATAGACCAACAGGGCCGCAGGCTTAAAAGCCCCGCTCACCAGCGAGAGAGTGATAACTTCATGTCTTCGCAGTAAGCACTGCAGAGAAATCTGGGGATTTGTGGGAGGTCCCGGGTATTTGAGGGGCCGGGAGGAGCCTGTTTTACATGTCTCTGCAGTGCAGCGCCATCTGGCGGAGGACAACCCAAGTGTAAGTAATCTATCTGGAGCAGGACGTACTGTATACTAAGAATAAAGTAAAACAGGTGTTTCTTTTTTCATGGTTTTTTGTAGATTTTCCTTTTAACCCGAATGATTGTATAGAATCTACCTCTCATCCTATCACCATAATCTAACATAATAATTGTGTGATATACATTTCCTGGGATGCTCAGGGATGGGATGAATGGCTTTCTACAGCTATTAGAGCATAGAGGGGGGAGATATAGGAAGCACAGGAAATGGAATCTCACCACATGGTTTCTCACCTCCACTCTCTAAAGAGACACTCCTTTTATGTGTTTCTTTTCCCACATTGAGAATATGAATGTGGCTTCCACCTGCATGAACTCTTGTGTTTCATAAGGGCTGATTTACGAGAAAAACATTCCCCACATTTAGAGCAAGAATATGGCTTCTCCCTGGTATGAACTCTTTCATGTCTGATAAGGTCTGATTTCTGAGCAAAACATTTCCCGCATTCAAAACAAGAAGATGGCTTCTCCCCAGTATGAACTCTTTCATGTGTGATAAGGTTTGATTTCTGAGCAAAACATTTTCCACATTCAGAACATGAATAGGACTTCTCCCCAGTGTGTACTTTTTCATGTGATTTAAGGTTCGATTTATGAGGGAAGCATTTCCCACATTCAGAACATGAATATGGCTTCTCCCCTGTATGAACTATTTCATGTTTGATACGTTCTGATTTATGTGGAAAAGATTTCCCACATTCAAAACATGAATATGGCTTCTCCCCTGTATGAACTCTTTCATGTATGATGAGGCCTGATTTTCTGGAAAAACATTTCATTTTGTGGTGTGTTAGACAACTGAGTAAGAGATCTTGAGTATAGGGGATGTCAGTGGAATCAGGTAAAATCTTGGAGTCAAATCCATAATCACATGCCTGTCGTAGAGTGGAGTGAATTGATATAGGCAAACTCCACGTGGGGAAGAAGCTATACCCAGTCATCCAGTGGATCAGTAACATTGAATGTATTGATTGATAGATTAACATGCTATATTGTGGATCACAGGCTGAAGGGTGAGTTCAATACAAAAACTGACTAGAACTTGATAGAAAGTGGATCACCTCTGTCACAAAAATTCAGGGCAACACGAAAGCAGAAGCCGCTTGGTGAGGTGGTATAGCCCCATCTTGAGCTATATAGAGAGGCTTTCGACTCCTCGCTCCCATGTGCTGCAATCAACTTACCTCAAGCTGTTCCCAATATATCCATTGAATTTTATGTACAAAAGGGGCTCTTAAAGATTGCAGTTAGGTCTGCCCCTACACAGAAGCACCTTAGCCACTGTTCCCTGGGTTTCCTCACTGTGTAAACCCCCCCGGGTCCCCAGTAAAACCTACCTCATCCCCAATCCAACATCGCATGCGCAGGCCGTGGCTACACTATGCTATACCTCTAGCCAGCAGCATGACCCCTCCAGGCATTTTTGAATGGTGGTACAGGGCATTCCCCCTGCTAGAGGCAATGCATGTGTCGGTGCACCCAGCTGAAAGGGCTGATTGGAGCTGAGCGCACCGATTGGCTGCACACCCACACATGCGCCATAGGACTGGGGAAAGGGGAGTGTATATGGGGGAGTGTATATGGGCGATGTGGGGGGTTTCACACAGTGGGGCATGCTAAGTTAGAACGCCCTGGGGATAAGGACCAAACAGAAACACTGTTTCACACAGAGATCACAGAGATATTTTAAGCCAAAATCACAGAATTACAAGTGGGAAACACATTAAATCATAATGAAGATTTTCAGAGTCTCCATTGGGGCTCAAGAGGAGTAGAGATTGGCTCCTGTGAGAGATGGGATTGGAATTAAAGTGATCATATACCCAGGAAGAAGTTTATGTTCTCACCTTCTATCCACAGCCCAGTGCCCCCAAAACAGCTTCATTTTTTAATTCATTTTTAAACTGGACCAACTGGACCTTACAAGAAACTGTGCTCCTATGCATCCTCCCCTAGGCAATTCAGATTGCTGCACACAAAAATACCATTCTGTGATTACTCACCTGTAGAATGGATATTATAAGTATGCATCACACCCTGCTTCGGTAATGAATAATCACTTACGGGTTCTAGTCCACAAGAGGGCGATCTTCTGCAGAGATGGCAAAAAAAAAAGAAGCCCCTCCCAGTCCATAAATACCTGGGACCTCCCACACATTCCCCAGTATATGAAAGCAGTAAGGGGACCAGGAGAAGCCAATAACAAAATCAACAAGGAAATAGTTCACCATATAGAGGATCCAAGATACAACTCAGGGCGGGACGAAGCAGGGTGTGATGCATACTTATAATATCCATTCTACAGGTGAATAATCACAGAATGGTATTATTCCAAGTATGCATCACACCCTGCTTCGGTAATGAATAATCACTTACGGGACATCCAGTAGCAGTGTCCAACAATGGGTGGGTATCCCAAAAGGCAAAAATGCACAAATCAAACCACTGCAGCTTGCAAAACATTGCGGCCAAAAACAGCATCCGCTGAGGCCCGAACATCAACCTTGTTAAACTTGAAAAAGGTATGAACAGAAGACCAAGTAGCAGCCTTACAAACTTGTTCAACAGAGGCCTGGTGCTGAAAAGCCCAAGAAGCCCCAACAGCACGAGTGGAATGAGCAGTGATCCGGAAAGAGGGATCCCTCCCCTTGGCAGAATAGGCCCTAACAACGGCCTGACGAATCCATTTGCTAATGGTAGACTTGACGGGCGCCAAACCTTTCTTGGGACCAGAGGGCACCACAAACAAGGCGTCCGTCTTCCTGAATGGCGCGGTAGCCACCAGATAGTATTTCACACATCTAACGACATCCAGAGAGTGTAAGGCCCTCTCCTTGTCATTGCTAGGATTAGGACACAAGGAAGGAAGCGCAATGTCCTGATTAAGGTGAAAAGCAGAGACAACCTTAGGCAAGAAGTCAGGTTTAAATCGAAAAACCACCTTGTCCCGGTGTCTCTCAAAGTAGGGGGCCTGAATGGACAGAGCCGCCAACTCAAACACGTCGAACAGAGGTGATAGCCACCAAGAATACAACTTTCAAGGTGAGAATGGACAGTGCAGCCTCATGCACTGGCTCAAATGGAGGACCCTGAAGAGCCGACAATACCAAATTCAAATCCCAAACCGGCAACATGGGTTTGCGAGGAGGACGCACATGAGTGACCCCCTGGAAAAAAAGTCTTAACCAAAGGGTGAAGAGCGAAAGACCTCTGAAAGAAAACCGCCAGAGCGGAAACGTGCCCCTTCAAGGTGCTGAGTTGATAACCCATGTCCAGACCATGTTGGAGGAACTCCAGAATCCGAGGGATGGAAAACACCCGACAAGGAAGGGCCCTAGCCTCACACCAGTCAATGTAGGTCCGCCAGGTCCTATAGTAGATATTAGAGGAAGATTTTTTCCTAGCCCTGACCAGAGTCAGAACAACCGCCTCAGACAGACCCTTTTCCTTTAGGATGGAGGTCTCAACAGCCACGCCTTCAAAGCCAGCGTTTGTAAATTGGGGTAACAGAGCTGATCTTGTGTGAGCAGATCCGGAACAAGAGGCAGAATGTACTGATCGACCGCCAGTTGCACGACGTCTGCGAACCACACCTGTCTTGGCCTTTTTGGGGCCACCAGGATTTCTGGCACACCCTTGTGCACCAGCTTGCGTACCACCTTGCCCACCATGGGAAAGGGAGGAAACAGATAAAGGAGACTGAGCCCCTGCCAGGACAGCAACATGGTGTCCACTGCCAGCGCCAGAGGATCCTGGGACAGAGACACAAATGCTGGGAGCTCGTGATTGTGACGAGAGGCAAACAGATCCACCTCTGGCATCCCCCACCTGCGACAGAGGGATAGAAAGACCTTGTTGCTGAGGGACCATTCCCCCCGGCGAGAGGTCCCCCTTCTCAGGAAGTCCGCTTCTAGGTTTTCCACACCTGGAATGTAAACTGCCGAGATGCATGGTATATTGCTCTCGGCCCATGAAAGAATCAAAGACACCTCCCGGAGGGCACTCTTGCTGCGAATCCCTCCTTGGTGATTGATGTAAGCGACCGCAGTCCGGTTGTCGGAGCGAACCTGAACCCGTAGGCCCTGGAGGTGATGTGTCAGATGCGCCAGCACCAAACGAACCGCCCTCAGCTCCAGAACATTGATGGGGGCGTGAGCCTCCTCAGGGCCCCACAGCCCCGGGAACTGATGGTCTCTCCAGAAGCCCCCCCAGCCCGACAGGCTGGCATCCGTGGTGACCATCTCCCAGCAGGGCGCCAGATAGGATCTGCCCCCAAGAGATTCTTCGGGTCCAGCCACCACTGAAAAGACCGCCGAACCAGAGGGGACAGAACACAGGTCTGATCCAGAGACCGAGGACATTTGTCCCAGGCTGATAACAGATGGAGTTGAAGGGGTCTCATGTGAAATTGAGCAAAAGGCACTGCCTCGAAGCAAGCCACCATCAGACCCACCAGCCTCATCCCTTGCCGGATGGACGGACGAGGGTTGGACAGGAGAAGGCGAATCAGCGCTTGGAGAACATCCGCCTTCGACTGAGGTAAGAAAATCCTGGCCTGAATAGTATCCAGCGTCATGCCCAGGCAGGAGGCCACCCATGACTGAGAGAGTGAGGACAGCGTCGCCACCACTGTCGTGTGTCCAGCTCCGCCTGGTGGAGTGAAGAAGACGTAATGAGAAGGACGTCCAGATAAGGCAAAATGCAAATGCCCTGGGCTCTGAGGAGGGCCATCACGCCCGCCAATACCTTGGTGAACACCCTGGGCGCCGAAGTCAACCCGAAGGGAAGAGCCGCAAACCTGAGGAACCGCTGGTGTCCCGGGAAGACCGGCACATGGAGGTAAGCATCCTTGATGTCTATCGAAGTCATAAAGTCTCCCGGACGTAGGGAGTTGACAGCAGAGCGCAGAGTCTCCATGCAAAACTTTCTGGTTCTGATGAACCGGTTGAGAATTTTTAAGTCCAAAATTGTCCTTATGGACCCATCCTTCTTGGGCACTGTAAAGAGGTTAAAATAGTAACACAGACCTCTCTCTATGGGGGGAACCGGACAAACGACCCCATATCCCGAAGGTGCTAAACCGCCAGAAACAGTCCCTGTGCTGCCCGTGGGTCCGTAGGAACCTGTGACCTGAGCAATCTGGTAGGAGACCGGTCTGCAAACTCCAGCTTGTACCCGGAGGATACCACCTCCAGGATCCATTTGTCTGTCACATGTTGAGCCCAGACCTGGTCAAAGAACCGCAGCCGTCCCCCCACCCGCAAGGGTGAGGGCGCCCCCTCATTGCTGAGTGGGCTTGGCAGCGGATTTGGGCTTGGCACCCCAGGAGGACCTGGGTCGGGCACGACCTCTGCCCCTACCCCAGGAATCTCCTCTGAGTGCAGCGAAGGATACCCCCCTGCCCGTCCGAGGGCCACGAAAGGAGTGAAAGAGCCTGAACCCCAAAAGGGCCGACGCTGCTTTTTGCGCTGAGGTAACTTACCTCCCTTGGCAACAGAATCTAGGCGATCACCAAACAGGCGCAGTCCCGAGAAAGGAAGCCCTGTGAGTGCCTTCTTTGCAGCGTTGTCAGCCGCCCACTGGCGCAACCAGACCGAACGGCGTATAGCAACCACCAATGCCGAGGTCCTGCTACACATACGGATGGTATCATCTAAAGCTGATAAGACAAAGGCGAGCCTATGTTGCGGAGCTCACAGCTCCTTTGTCAAGGATCGCTGCCTTGACAAAGGAGCCGTGAGCTCCGCAATGTAGGCTCGTCACTAAGCGATCGCCACTTCTGCCTTTTCTGCCTGGTAAACACTTGTGTAACCATATTTATCTTATGTATGCTTTGTGTATGCTAATACTGATGATGGATCACAGCATGATTAATCTGTATATTTACATTGTGTGAGGTTTCCTCTGGTATGATGTTCACCACCTATGCTGACCAGGGTATTAGACCCTGATTCATAGATATCTGTATTACCACTGCATTGTCCTTAAAGTGGACCAACACCCTCAAAAACGACATAACTCTATTCACTTTAATAGTAAAAGACACTTACCTTTTGATCACTGTTGGAGCCGTCTGTCCCTCGCTGCGCCTGGAATCTTCTGAATCCTCCGCCGGAAGTCCCGCTCTCCAGCTCTTGTCCGGTCATTAGCATATATTGTCCGGTCATTAGCATTTTTTGTCCGTCGCTGAGCTCTTCTTTCTTCTCGCGTTACTTCTGTCTGTGCTCCTCTTCTCATGATGTCATCCGGGGGCTTGGCCTCTCGCTGCTCTCCGGAGCGAGCGTAGTGCAGCGAGACCTGAGGCTGGAGTCGGTGGATCTGGTCACCGGGCGGGCCCTGACCATGACCGCTGGGAGACAGCAAAGGGCCCTGGCGGTGGAGGCGGCAGGTGAGGACGGTTGTGCGCGCCCGTACCCGCACCTATCTACCGCGCATGCGCGCGATTTTAACAGGAAGAGGTCAAAGGATCTCTTCCTGTTTGGGGGAAAATGAAGATGGTGGCCGGATTTTTAAATTATAGCGACGCGCAGCGGGAGCATAACAGGTAAGTTTTTTTTCCCTTACTATGCTAATCGGGTCTTTCTGCTTATTTTGTATATTTTAAAAATAGACATTAAAAAAAAAAGGGGGCAGGGTGTTGGTCCACTTGAACCTGCCATCCACATTGGACTGTATATATGGCCGCACCGTACGTCAGGATTGCCACCAATACACCTCTTAGACCTATTTGGTAAGGATTACTTACCCTACCATAGTCTCTTGTCCAAATACTGTTAGTGCTATCTTACCACTATCACTCTTTTACTCTTTTGAGGTGCATAGACAATTCTGATGACTGAGGTGCCGCCATACAGAGAATCCTCATCAGATATCGCAGTGTTTTGAGCTTTGAATCTGAATAGCAATACTGCACTCCATTGTACAGCACTAAATTGTTTGTTTATTGACTATTTGTCAATCAATACAATTTTATTTGCATAATGATAATCCTAGTTGGTGTGCATTCTTTTCCACCCTCTTTACTATGATCTACTAATTGAGGTATAGTGTGGTGGGATACCTCGGATGGTTTGCACCCACAAATCATAGTCTAAGGCACTTTATTATCGGTTTTGGGTGTGCTTTAAGCCCTAATACTAATCTATGTGCCCCACGAACCACACACTGCCGGGGTTGCCCCAAAGGGACCCCGAGCCCGATATCCTGGGAAGCCTCCATATGGTGATTTTTTAAGGTAGTCGCAATGACCAATGGGAATTACGCTATGAAGCTGCCCGGGATGCCCCTTAACGTCCGTTAGTGGGAGGATTTAAATAAGGAACTAATGAAAAACCCCAAAATTTAATCAAGGCCCACAGGACCGGGAGAAACCCCTAATTTTGGTTGTCCCACCTGAAAGACACAATAGGGGACCCCTTTTAGCAAACAAAACATGCATACAATGTCAAAATTAGGTCACATATATATATAAAAATAAATATACATAATGCTACTCAAACCACATGCTGCCAAAGGCACAACAACACCCGGCAGCCATAGTCTGCCAATCAAAAGTATGTACACATATAAAATATAGATATATCTATATATTAAGCCTGCATGGGGCACTCACACAGCCCCAGGAAGATGGAGGCGTCTCAAGCCGAAGGAGGAGAGGAGGAGAGAGGCCGGCCACAGCGGAGCGCGCCAGACGCTTGGCCCCGCCCGCCGCGCTAATCAGCCAGTAAGGCTGAACGCCGGCCGAGAACAGGAGGGGCGGCCGCTGCTGGCGCGCAGAGCGCCAGGACACGCCCCCCCTTCGCAGACAACCAATCCCCGGGCCACGCTCCCCAGCCAATAGGGCTGCGGAGCCGGCCGTGTAGTAACCGGCCCGCCGCCAAAAGCGCGCGTGCGGGCCTGCCATTAATAGTAACAATTCCTGACCTAATAAAAAAGAAATCAGTGCAACCAAATCATTGTGGGATTAATTCCAGAGTTATGCACAAGCACACACACACACACGCAAAACAGACAGGGAAGAGGGAAGATTAAAATGGAGGTGAAGCTACCCCCCCCACTAACCGGGAACAGGGAGTAAGGAGGGGGGAAGCCGATAGCTACATTTAGACTATGTAGCGAGGGCTTCAGAACGGACAGGGCATCCCAAGTCAGGATCACCGGAACCTGACAACCGCCTACCCTTTGGTGGGGGATTTGCGGTGGAGCATGGCTCCAAGTCAAACACCTCTAATGGTGTTACCTACCTTTACCCGGACCCTGCAGCCATAGCTGGGAGGCTTAAGACAATTAAATAAAGAGGTCCGGGTGGAAATAGGACAAATGGGGGCCGGGTGTTACCCGGCTTACCTGAAAAGGAGAGAGATAGCCATCATCTTGACTGTCGTCGCCTTCTGCAGAGACTAAACTGGGGGAATGTGTGGGAGGTCCCAGGTATTTATGGACTGGGAGGGGCTTCTTTTTTTTGCCATCTCTGCAGAAGATCGCCCTCTTGTGGACTATAACCCATAAGTGATTATTCATTACCGAAGCAGGGTGTGATGCATACTTGGAATAATTAATTTACCATTTTTTTGTAACTTATGTCGTGGGCAATTTTACCCTCAAAATGGCTTCCCATGGAGCTGCAGGTAGCCTGCAAACAGGAAGTGGTTTTAGGTTTCCTGCCAATATGCATTGTGTGCTGCAGGCCTCCTGCAAAGAGTACGTTCTGATGGGTTTCCTGCTGTTATGCACTGTGGGTTATGTCGGTTAAATACACCGTGCAGCACAGCTGAGAATGGAAGCCTCAGGGGTGCTTCAAAATGGCCGCTACCAGGAGAAAATCAGTGAGGCAGTGTTCTAGCTTCTAGGGGATGCAGGAGCAAGTAAGTGCTGACAATGATTTTGTATCATGTATGCAGATGGGGCAAGGGAGTTTCATGGAGTTTATTTTTTCAACTGTGCAAGGTGGTTGGTCCAGTTTAAGGAATCAGTATGCAGTATGGTGGCAGTATTAAATAGCTTCCTTACAGCTTCCTTACAGCTATGTAAGGAAGGCTTGTTTTAAATCTTTGAATCTGACAGCACAATATAAGAATATAAGCACCATAATGTTGTTGTGAGATGTAAGGACCAATACATGAGCCAAACAGAGTGGATAAGTATTAGTCATAAGTATATAATAATTCATGGCAGACAATACATAAATACAAGTTATAATAAAGTACAACAGTTAAACGTTTTTTCATGTTTTTCTAGATTTTCTATTTAACCTGAAGTAGCAAAAGACAAAAAGGCAACCTTGGGAAAGGTTTGCTGATAAATTATGGCATATAATGAAGTCTTGCTTTTTGCTATACTTGTATAGAAACTACCACCCATCCTATCACCATAATCTAACATAAGAATTGTGTGACATACATTTCCTGTGATGCTCAGGAAGGGGATGACATTGCTTTCTACAGCTATTAGAGAATAGAGAGGGAAGATACAGGAGGCACAGGAAATCGAATCTCACCGCTTGGTTTGTCACCTCCACTATCAAAATAGAGACTCCTTTGATGTGTTTGATTTCCCACATTCAGAATAGGCTTCTCTCCTGCATGAACTATTTTGTGTCTCATAAGGGCTGATTCACGAGAAAAACATTTCCCACATTCAGAGCAAGAATATGGCTTCTCCCCCGTATGAACACTTTCATGTGTCATAAGGTGTGACTTCTGAACAAAACATTTTCCACATTCAGAACATGAATATGACTTCTCCCCTGTATGTACTTTTTCATGTCTATTAAGGTGTGATTTATAAGCAAAACATTTCCCACATTCAGAACATGAAAATGGCTTCTCCCCTGTATGAACTCTTTCATGTGTGATGAGGGCTGATTTATGAGAAAAACATTTCCCACATTCAGAACATGAATATAAGTGTTCCCCAGTATGTAATCTTTCATGTTTAATGAGGTGTGATTTCTGAAAAAAACATTTCTCACATTCAGAACATGAATATGACTTCTCCCCAGTATGTACTTTTTCATGTGTGCTAAGGTATGATTTATGAGCAAAACATTTCCCACATTCAGAACATGAATATGGCTTCTCTCCTGTATGAACTCTTCCATGTGTGATAAGGTGGGATTTATGAGAAAAACATTTCCCACATTCAGAACATGAAAATGGCTTCTCCCCTGTATGAACTCTTATATGTTTGATAAGATGTGATTTATGAGAAAAACATTTCCCACATTCAGAACATGAATATGGCTTCTCTCCTGTATGAACTCTTCCATGTGTGATAAGGTCTGATTTCTGAGCAAAACATTTCTCACATTCAGAACATGAATATGGTTTCTCCCCTGTATGAACTCTTTCATGTGTGATAAGGTCTGATTTCTGAGCAAAACATTTTCCACATTCAGAACATGAATGTGACTTTTCCCCAGTATGTACTCTTTCATGTCTGATAAGGTCTGATTTCTGAGAAAAACATTTTCCACATTCAGAACATGAATGTGACTTTTCCCCAGTATGTACTCTTTCATGTCTGATAAGGTTCGATTTCTGAGCATAACATTTCCCACATTCAGAGCACGAATATGACGTCTCCCCTGTATGAACTTTTCCATGTATGATAAGGGCTGATTTAGAAAGAAAACATTTTCTACATTTAGAACATGAATATGGCTTCTTAGATCTATGAGCTGTATGATGTGTAGGGAACAAAGACTGATTTTCCTCTTGTGTAGAGGGGTGACATAAGAGATGTACAGGGTGCAGTGCTGGGTCTCCTGTAGCCTTTGCTGTTATGTCTTCATCTTCTCTTTTATGGACCACTACAGGGTGGTCCATATTATTCAGACTGGAACCTGCAACTGGAGAAAATAAGAAATTGAGGGGATGAAAGAAGGTTGAAAAGAAACTTTGCTCTGTTGCACATAACACCTAAACATACAACAGCTGCTGAGATGACTTGTAAATTAACTATTTTAGAACCATTTAAGATTCGCTCTGAAGCCATGGTTTGGACAGAAAAGGTGAAACCTTTAGAAAAAGATAAAAGGACATTGAGACAGCAGGAACAGCCAGGGCATTCCCACATTGGGGGGGGGGGGGGCTCGGGTTTTCTTGTGGTTACCAACTCATTCTATCTCTGTCGATAATGATGGGGCCCAGCAGGGTTGTCCAGGGAATCCCTTCAAGAGAGATAAATGGAAGACAGGAGTGGACCTTGAGGCACGCAGGTAAATCCAGTCTGAAGACAATTTTGTTAATTATTCTTTTGCTGTTGAAGGGACCAAGTATTAAGGCCCCAACTTTTTAGTTGGGCATTACCGTTTCAGGTGAACTGCAGGTAGGACAAACTGTTTCTGACAGTGTCAGACCTTGAGAGTGGTTAGTGGTGGCACAATTTTTCTAAGGGTCTTGAGCCACATGTAGCAGACTCTGTAGATGTCGTGTTGAGTTAGACAACCAAATAAGAGATCTTGAGTATAGGGGATGTCAGTGGAATCAAGTAAAAGTTTGGGGTCAAATCCATAATCGCATGCAAAAGAAGACCTGTCGTAGAGTGGAGTGAATTGTTATAGGCAAACTCCACCAGGGGAGGAAGCTATACCCAGTCATCCTGTGGATAAGTGACATTGAATGTTTTGATCCATAGCTAAACATGCTATATTGTGGATCACAGGCTGAAGAAGGGCGAGTCCAATACAAAAACTTTTACAGAGTGCTGACTAGAACTTTAGTAAATTGAGATCCTCCGATCCATGAACATTGTTGCATGGAGACCATGAAGGTGGATCACCTCTGTCACAAACTCAGGGCAACATGAAAGCAGAATAAAGACCGAGAAGTGGAATGAAGTACCTGAGCTTGGGGAGGTAGTATAGCCCCATCTTGAGCTATATGGGGAGGTTTTCGACCCCTCCCTCCCATGTTCCGCCATAAATTTACCTCAGGTAAGCTGCTCCCAATGTATCCATTGCATTTTATGTCCAAAAGGGGGCTCTTATAGATTGGAGTTAGGGCTGCCCCTTCACAAAGGAATCCTAGCCTCTGTGCCCTGGGTTTCCCCTCTGTAAAAACCTACCTCATCCCTAATCCAACATCGCATGCTTAGGCGGTAGCTGCACTATGCTATACCTCTAGCCAGGTGCATGACCCCACCAGGCATTTTTGAATGGTGGCACAGGCATGATCTCTGCTAGGGGCTAGTGGGGATTTGGGAGTTACTGCACTTGGCTGCATTCAGCTCCATTCAGCCTAAATCTTAGCTGAAAGGGCTGAGTGGAGCTTGGCTTGGAGGGATTGGCTGCACGCCCACACATGCTCCATAGCATAACCTCTTGGTTAAGTGAGTGACTGGCTGAAACACCATTCAGCTTTACTCTTATCAAAGACATAGTGGAATGAATCAGGAACCAGTAAAAGATTAACACAACTTCTGACATCTTAGCAACAACATCTTTGAAGTAACAAGAAAACAGAAACACAGAGACGATATTTTAAGCCATGGAAATCACAGTATTACAAGGGGGGAACACATTAAATAAAAATGAGGAATTTCAAAGTGTCCATTGGGACTCAAGAGGAGTAGAAATTGGCTCCTGTGAGAGATGGGATTGGAATTAAAGTGATCATATTCCCAGAAAGGAAGTTTATATTGTCACCTTGTATCCACAGCCCAGTGCCCCCAAAACAGCCTGCTTCATTTTTTAATAAAGCCATTTTTTAATCCCTTACAAGAAATTGTGCTCCTATGCATCCCTACCCTGGGCAATTCAGATTGCTGCACATAAAAATTAATTTACATTATTGTAACTCTTGTCGTGGGCAATTCTTCATACCCTTCTACCCATGGAGCTGCAGTTAGCCTGAAAATAGGAAGTGCTGCTAGGTTTCCTGACGATATGCATTGTGGGCTGCAGGCCTCCTGCAAAGAGAATGTTCTGATGGGTTTCCAGCTGTTATGCACTGTGGGTCACTGTGGGAATGGAAGCCCCAGGGGTGCTTCAAAATGGCTGCAACCAGGAGAATATCAGTGAGGCAGTGTTTTAGTTTTGAGGGGATGCAGAAGCAAGAAGTGCTGACAATGATTCAGTATTATGTATGCAGATGGGCAAGGGAGTTTTATAGAGTTTTTTTTTTTTTTTTTTTTAACTGTGCAAAGCTGTTGGTCCATTTTATGGAATTCCCTGTACTATGTGTCTGAATGGTGGCAGTATGCTAATTCATTCAATTACAACTAAACGGTCACATAATGACAGTTAGGTTGAAGTGCTCCCCAATGCAGGGAAGTAATATGGTTGACTACATCCAGTTTGTGTGGTAGGTAAATATTTGATCCAATGCTTCTCTTTAGTGGATAGGGCTGTTTGGGTCACACAACTGTATCGGCTCAGACTGGCTCCTCTTAGGTGTAGCAATTGAAGCCTACCCAAAAAGTGGCCGAGATTGTTCTCTCATGTTGTTCTATCTGGATACCAAGAACAATTAGTTCCTCTTGAGATTCTGGAGAGATTACCTGAGCCAGTTTATATTTAGCTGATTGGATCATGCCAAATGGAACTGGTGTTGGTGGTGGTGAAAAGAGATGAGCGAATTTTTGAAAAATTAGATTCGAAAGATTCGCAGAATTTTCCTGAAAAATTTGTTTTGGTCCGAATTTATTTGCGGCGAATCGCTATTATAAACGACTATTTCTGACCTACCGAGAGCCTCAATAGGGTTGTAGAACCCTTGCCTTGCTGTAACATGCATAGGATGCATGCTGGGTTAGTGAAATAATACTGTAAATAAGTATGACATCCAGATCAGAGGCATTGCTATTAGAATCGATGTCTCAGAGCGGCACAATTACAGAGCCTTGAGGTGGCATCAGCATGAGAACCCAATTTATTGCCTGAAAGACACACCCTTGACTTAGCAGCAGCATGGGGAGCCCATATATTGCCTAAAAGACACCCTGGAGTTGGCAGCAGCATGGGGAGCCCATATATTGTCTGAAAAACACACCCTGGAGTTGGCATCAGCAAGAGGAGCTCATATATTGCCTGAAAGACACATCCTGGAGTTGACAACAGCATGGGGAGCTCATATATTGCCTGAAAGACACACTGGAGTTGGCAGCAGCATGAGGAGCCCATATATTGCCAGAAGGACACATCCTGTAGTTGGCAGCAGCATGAAGAGAACATATACACATTTTGGGCACATATCTTATCCTAAGAACATTTTTAAAAATTAAGCTTTACGTAAAGCATTTCCTCAATAATTATTTGTGGTCTGATGCGGATGAATGTCTGTAACTGGAGAGCAGCGCCTTAAATCTGTTTTGCACTATCCATTTTTCTGAAGTGTTGGTCTGGCACCATGATCAATCTACTCTGATGCATCAGGCATTGGTGGGTGGAAATCTTGGCTGATCCATGCCTGATTCACTTCACACAGGTCAGTCTCTCCATAGCAATAACAGATAAAAATGCACAGAGCTAGTAAGCGTCCACAGTGATGAAAATAAATCCACACGTGATCTCCACAAGGTGAATAATCCACCACCAATAGTATGAGCTTCTTACCAGATAACCAGTAAAGGTATGCAGAATGGTGGATTTATAGTGATCCAACAGAGGATTCAAATGGAAGATTCCAATACTGATCAGATGTTTAAAGTACACATGTAGGATGAAGGCTCTATACTGATCTCCAACTAGGAATTCACATGGAAAACTCCAAATCAGCTTCACAAATCACAGCCAAATCTCAGCAGCAATCAGGAATGGAAAACCATGTGGGATAAGAATAAACACAGATCTAGTGCAGATTGTCTAATTAAAAGCTAGTTTAATAAGTAAAAAATGCACTCACAAAAAGCCAAAGAAAGACAGGCATTCATAAAATTCAGCTCCAGATCGCCAGCAGCAGTTCTCACCACATAGACGTCCTGGCTCAGCATGTGTGTTTCAAAGATTCCAATGGACACCAATAGTGTATAAAAGATTAAGAAAGCTAACTGTTCCAACGCGTTTCGTCCCTTCACTGGGACTCAGACACCGATCGCATAATAAGGGGCCAAGCGAGATTAATATCCTGGGCTCCATAAAGAGACATTAGAGTAACTTAATGAACGCAGGGCAAAGAAAGCATATTATACATAGCTCCTATAACCAGGATAAGGCCACATAGAGGAAAATGACTCAAACACAAGCGCAATCCGCATTAAAAGCAGACTTGCGCCAAAGAGGGGGCAGGATCAGTATATCCCACTCTATACAATTATAAAAATCTAGATAGAGATCAAAAAGGCGGGGCCTGTTTCATCTTAATAAAGTCCGGACTACAAAGTACTAAGAGAGGTGAAAATGCATCACTCCCTAGAATATAAGGGAGACAGATGCCATGTACGTGGTAGGCAAAATCCTAAGTACAAAAAGTGCCCACAAATTTGCAAATATGGAAAAAGCCGCCAAAAAACAGTCAAATAGATGGTGGGCAAAAAATATATGTATAGAGACACACATGCAAAGTACTGAAGCAAACGTGCAGGTGAGAGCTGCTTTACAGATTAGCATAATAGACCAATGATAAAAACATGCAAATTGTTAGAAAAAAATGAAAAAGCATAAAATTGGCTAGCATAATTGTCTGCACTAAGACCTGTCTATGAAGCAGTTTAAATCAAACTCCACTGCTTGCCCCCCTCGAGTGCTGCCAGAACATGCGTTCCAGCTAGGTGGAGGTCCCCCGACCCCCCACAATCGCGCAGTGGCTGGCCGTCGTGAGGGACATTTGTAGGATGGAGGAGCTTACGGCCTCGCTGAGGGGGACTCTGGAAAAGCATAGGAGAACCTGGCAGAGTTGGGATAGTTTCACATTCTCCCCCGACTTTCTTCAGTACACATAAGCCTGGTCCATTCGGAGTGTTTTCTTGGGTTCTCTTTTCAAGGATTGGTCACCCCCTTCCTCCCTCCCTTCTCTTTGATCTTGTCTTGTCTCTCTCTTCATCCCTATGGTCTCCCCCTCGATGTGTCTGTTTTGTCTCTCCCCCCCCCCCTCTTCTCCCCTACACGTTGTTTGTTTCCTAATAGTCTTGCTTGTGGGTTTATCCCTGTTCTTTTACCTGTTTATAAAATGGTTGGAGGCCTGGGTTGCAGCAGCTGTAACAGATTGATGTGTAGAATTGCAGTTTACAACGCCTGGCGCAGGGCTCCACGTTGCCCTATATTTTATATTTTATCTTGCCATCCTAGTGTCTGATTTTAGTTGCTGGTAATTGTCATTGTATGATTCTACCATGTTAGATGGCTGTGATATCTGCATTTAGTTTTCATGGCACTGCTTTGCCAAATGCTGTAACTATTGCTTCCTTTCAATAAAAACATTTAATTATAAAAAAAAAAATCAAACTCCACGTTCAATCCATTGGGAGTAAGGGTATCTAAATTAAAAATCCAACGGCTCTCAAGTTGAGATAGCTCCCTTAATAAATTGGTGCCACGCCAATGAGGTTCAATTTTATCAATGCCCAAAAAGGACAACTGACCAGGATCTGAGGCATGGAATTTCTTAAAGTGGGCTGACAAGTTATGTTGTATGTCTAATGTTGTATATATGCTCTCGTATGCGTATTTTCAAAAGGCGAGTAGTCCTACCCACATAAATCAAGTTGCAGGGGCACCATATAATATAGACCACATATTTCGTGTTACAAGTGATCAGTTTTCATTATTTTAATAGGTCTAGGTAGCCTAGTGACTTTATATTCCTTGATTGATTTGTCTAGTTTATGGCCAGTTTCGCAGCCACAACAGGTGCCACAACGGAGAAAACCTGCCGGTAGGTTAGTGGCTAGAGAGATAGGTTTTGGAGGATTCACATAGCTACGAACTAAACGGTCCCGGAGGCTCGGTGCCCTCCTAAAAATGAGAACCGGTCTTTCCGGTAGAACTGGACCTAAAATTGGGTCATCTCTTAGAATATGCCAGTGTCTTCTAAGGATTTCTTGGATTTTATGATGCTGCAAATTGAACCCAGTAAGAAAGGCAAATTCACTCAGATGTTTCTTACCGCTTTTAGGTCCCTTTGGTTTTAAAAGTGTAGATCTATCCACACCCCTAGCAGCTTCATTTTGTTGTTTAATGACATCCATTGGGTATCCCTTTTCAATGAACCTTTGCGATAGCATTTGGGATTGTCTATCGAAGTCAGTTGTTTTACTGCAATTCCGCCTAAGCCTTTAAAATTGGCTCCTAGGAATAGCCCAGAGCCAATTCGGGTGATGACAGCTACCCTGGGGGACATACCCATTCCTATCTGTCGGTTTAAAATAGGTCGATGTTACCAACTCAGATCCTTCTTTTTTAATTGTAAGATCCAACAAATTACCTGCACCGAATCCACCTCAGCGGTGAATTCTAAATTGTAGGTATTCAGATTAACTTGAGAGAGGAAATCATCCAATGTTGTTCTAGAACCCTCCCATATGATGAACACGTCATCTATGTATCGACGCCAAACCCTAAGAGCAGGCCACTCCCTGCCAAAAATAAATTGTGCCTCCCAGAGACCCACAAACAAAAATTTATACTGGGAGCAAACTTTGCTCCCATGGCTACTCCCTTGGTCTGGAGAAGTCACCCCGTACCAAAAAAAATTATGATCTAATGAGAAGACTAAACAGTCAATCACAAAGTCAATTTGCTTTTGAGGGAGGCCCGACTGGAGCTCAAAAAAATGGCGCACCGCTTGTACTCCAAGATCATGTGGTATTATTGTGTACAAGGAAGTTACATCTGCTGTAACCAACAGGCAATCATTCAAAAGGACCTGCGATTGACAGATTGAGAACTTGGCCCGAGTCGCGCAGATAGGCTGGCAGAGAGACTACCAAGGGTTGGAGGAAACTGTCTACATACTCTCCGAGACGACGTAACAGAATTAATCCCACTCCCAATGGGGCGGCCGGGTGGTTTCGTTAGGCTTTTATGAACTTTTGGAAGTTGGTAAATTGTTGGAATCTTAGGAGTTTTGATATTTAAATAATCAAATTCTTTAGTATTCAAGATTCCAAGTAATTGCCCTTCTTTTAATAGCTCCAATAAGGCTTTTTGGAAGTCTTTCGTAGGATCTCTAACTTTTTATAGGTGTCGACATCTGACAAGAGCCTTGAAAGCTCATCCAGATAGTCCTGCTTGTCAAGAATCACTAACCCGCCGCCCTTGTCGGCGGGCTTAATGACGATATCAGGTTTGTCCTCCAAACCTTTTATGATTCTTGACTGGGAGGATGGGTTACACACCTGCTGCGGTTGTCTAAGCATACTGGAGCACATGGAACTGCCCTCACCACATACGCACATCTAAGCGTTTTACCAATTTGTTCCTGTTAAAGTCTTCAGGGCCTAGTTACTACTTAGTGAAAGACCAGACATAGTTACTCACCTGCTGCTGTCATCGACAAATCCTGTTTTAAGCGTAGTGTAGCATTTTGTCCTCCCCTCATATATGTCAGGCAGAGGAGTGCAAGGATGGGCACAGAGGAGTGACAGAGGCCTAAATTAATCAACCAGAGGTCGCAGCAGACTAGGGGTTAGTGGCAGCAGGAGTCTCAGCGAGAGGCCTGATCTCCCAGTATCAGCTAGCGGTCGTGTCTCGACCAGCAACCCATCAGCATCACAGTCATCCACTTCATCACAAGTGACATCTGACACCCCCAGTCAACTGTCGGTTGTATCTTATGCTTTGGGTTCAGCTCCACTATTCTGTGAGGACGATTGATAGAGAAAAATCAGCAGCTACCGCCCAACAAAGAAGTGGAGGAGACACTCGCCGCTTCCTCCACTAGGCAAGTAGTGATGAGGAGAGTGGCGTGGGAGGTGGTGTTGCAAGCGTTCTGGCTTCTGAGGCAGACACTATTGAGGAACCTGAGGACATCAGTGATGTGCACACACAACTCGATGATGATTATATTATTATTAATAATTTTATTTACATAGCGCAATCATCTTCTGTAGCACTTTACAAGGTGTGATTACAAAGTAAAACATATAGTACAGTGAACAATACAAAACTTGATGCTACGAGGTTCAAACCAAGTGCTGTGAGCACAGGAGACAATAGGAAAGAGAGCCCTGCCCTTGCGAATTTACAGTCTAAAGGATGGGGGTGGAGACAAAAGGTAGGGATCAGAAGTGGTAGAACTTGAGTTGGGCTGCAAGTGTCGTTGAAGGTTATAGGCTTTGCTTAAGCCAGGTTTTATGCCCTGTCTGAAGTGAGTTTTGAGGGCACTTTTAAAGGCTTTGAGTGATGGAGAGTGACAGATTTAGCGGTCAGCATGGTGGCAGAAGGCAAATGTGCCCGGGGCTGGGGTAGCCCACTTGCTGCATAGCAGGCTACCTTCCTGGGAGGTAGTGGAACAGGGGTTCCTGGAGTCGGTGGCAGTAGCAGTGAATTAGTGTGGACTGTTGGAGGGAAAATCAGCTACTCAGCGGTGTGGCAGTTTCTCATCAAGCATCTGCAGGAGGTTAACATGACCACATGCAAGATGTGTAGACAGAAGGTGAAGCGTAGCCAGGGTCCCAATGTTGGCCCCACAGCCCTGCGTCAACATATGCAGCATTACCATAAAGCGGCCAGGGAGAGGCCAGGGAGAAGTGGCTACATTACCCAGTGGTACGCCACTCCCTGTTCCAGCCAGCCAAGGCTCCACCACCTCCTGTGTGTCATACCCATGCTTTGTCGCTCCAGATGCTCCTCCTCCTCTTATTCCGAGTCAGTCATTCCGCCAGCAATCCATTGGCGAAGCCATGGCCAAGAGACAACAGTATGCTCCCACTCATCCAACCCGCAGAAGCTAAATGTGCTCCTGTCCAAGTTGCTGGTGCTGCAGTCCTTCCCCTTTCAGGTGGTGGACTCATCTCTTTGTGAAGAAGGCAGTACCAGCCCTGTACAATTTGGTTGAACAGAAGGTGGGCCAGTCCTTGAGCCTGTCGGTGTGTACCAAAGTGCATGGCAGCCAAGTTGCAATGTCCATACAAAAAAGGCGGCAATCTCTCTCAAGTTAATTCAACCAGGGCCTTTTGTCCTCTGCCCAGCCCCCACCATACTGCCTGCGTGGCAGCCCTTCATGTCTCCTGCATTGTCAGAGGGGAAGCAGAGAGAAAAAGACCCTTCCCCCCACGTTCCCTGCTTGAATATAATTCTCTGGTCAAACCTTAATTTCTCCTCCACCCAACTGCCCCTTAGACTTCTTGTTACAAAAAGAAGCCGTCATGAAATACAACCCTTCAGCCTAAACACAACAGATGTTTACAGTTAAATAGTTGAAAATCCACATCAAGTAATTACTGAGAGGGAACTCAAACATACCCAGACATTCTTTACATCTGCATATGAACTGCTTCCCTGAGGTCTGAAAGCAAAGTCAATTAACAGAAATGACCTTTATATTATATGGACATGTATATATGTTATAGGTGTATCATTTCCTTTGAATCAGCCACATCCAGATCAGAATCATAATAAATGGCAGATAAACACCCACAGCTTCCACATTCATCCAAGGTACCTATAAACAAACATTTTATCCCTCCTGAACCTTCTTACAGAAGAACATCTTCTGCCACAAGGAAGCCTGAGCCATGCGCCCTGTATGGCACACGTGTTTAATCTAGTCAATCGCTTCGTGAAGACTTCCCCCATCTGCAAGACATCCTAACAATGGGAAGGAAACTTTGCATGCACTTCAGCCACTCCTACACTGTAAAGCACACCCTTCCTGAGCTGCAGCATGTAAACAGTATCCCCCAACAGTCTGATTTGCGATGTTTCCACCCTCCATATGTTGGATCGACTATACGAAGGGAAAAGCCATCACCGATTTCTTGATGATCCAAGCGGATAGGGGGACTCCCCTGTGTAACTTTGATGTAAACCAGTGGCAGCTCAAACGTGACACCTGCCATTTGCTCAGGCCCTTTGAGGAAGCCACTTTATTAATCGCCATGACTACGGGATGAACAATGCTATTCCACTGCTTCATGTACTACAACACATATTGGAAACCAGGGCTGGTCAGGGCACTGGAGACATGGGCTGTGGAGTCGGTAAGCCAATGTTCTGACCCATGTAACATGGGTCTTAGATTAATAGAATATGAAATATATATTTACACTTCTTATGAAAGCTTCATTAGTTATACAATACTATTTAGATATTGTCTTTCTTATGCTGGAGTTGACACATTTCTACCGACTCCACAGCCCTGGACATAGCGCCTACATCTCACAGCCACATGAACCCTGTGGGGGCTGAACTGGAAGAGGAGGGAGTGGGACACAATGAAGCACAGTTTAGGTTTGACAAAATGGCCATTTTTTTAGTCATCTGACAGGAGAGGAGGAGCAGCCAGAGGTGCTAGAGGGTTGTGAGGAAGGCAAGACAGAGGACCCAGACACACCATGGCGGTATGCAGTGGAGATGGAGACAGGTAGTCCCTGCGAGTCACTTGCACAAATGGCACGATCCATGCTCATGTGCTTGCGTAGTGCCTGCCAAAGTGTCACCATTCGGCAGCGGAATGACTTCTGGCTCTCCACGTTATTGGACCCTCGCTACCGGCACAAAATACTGTTTTAAGCCTACTGGAGAGCATTGAACTGCCCTTATCAGTACACACCACATACATACATCTGAGAGTTGCACCATTTTTTCTTGTTAAAGCCTTCAGGGCCTAGTTACTGTGAAAGGCCAGGCAAGTTCTCCTTGCGGTTACTATGGCCCCTGCCGCACTAAAACCCCTCTGATGGTACACTACTGGCAGAGCAGGACAGCTTTCCCAGGGCAAACTGAGGTCCAGTGGATCCTCAAGGTGTGTTGGCATGGTCATGTCAAGGTATACCACCACCTGCTGGTTCAGGTCCTGCTCCATGTCTACCTGCTGCTCATAAGGTGCCTCACTATGCGGTTGAAGAAAGCTACTCGTTAGCGACTGTAGACTCAGGCTGCTACTGATGGAGCTGCTACTGCTCCTGCCACCCCCCCAGCAGCCATGGCAGTGGAAGATGAGTGCCAAGGGCCCCCCCGAGTCAGACCTATGAGAGGAGGGACGATGGCGCAGATAGGCATCGGCCAACTGACTACGTATGATGTCTCTGTAGTGCGTCAGTTTGTCCTCCCTCTCGGTGGGTGTAAAAAAACGCCCCCATTTTTACACAACAGTGGCAGGTGTCTGGCCTTTCACACTAACTAGCCCATCAGCACTTAAAGATAAAACCAAATGCAAACACTGCCAAATTGCCTGAAATGGGATTCCCCCTGCTCAAAGTGAATTAATAGCACTACAGCAAGCTTTATATTGCTTTTGCTTTTCTAAGTTTTTAGTCACTTACTTATTATTCTTTCCCCCACTGGGCTGCAACTCTGTGCAGGACTTTAGGATACGGGCGCCGCCATCTTGACTCAGAAGCATCACACTTACTGAGGAGAGGAGAGTGGGATAAAGTACAGGGGTGGGTTATAGCTGTGCTTTGCTCAGACAGAGCAGAGCCGGGGTCAGGAAAAGTCCAGCAGTCCCAGAATGCAGAGCAGCACACTCAGAAATCACTTCCTGCTTGCAGGCTGCCTGATGTTCCATGAGCCGCCATCTTGGATGTTTAAAGGCTCATAACATGCAGTAGATGCAAGTAGGATGATTTTTAATGTGAGCAATCTGTATGTACAGGGTGTGGGAAACATATAAGATAGGCTCTTATTCAGGGTGAAGGCCCGCTTTAAATAATAATAATTGAGCGACCAAATCACGGCGATATTCGGATTCATTTAGATTCACATTTTTCCTGAAATTTTTTTTAACGAATTCGGATTTGTCAGATTCGATACGCTCATCTCTAGTGGTGAAATATATTCTTCCACTATTTTTCAGCCCTTAAGGGCTGTCTTGATGAAGGCTACCCAGCAACATTGTAGTCAAAGATGCCAGGACTGGGCTTTTCTGTTCTAGCAGATGGTGATCTCAAGTTTGTGGTGATCCTTGTAGCAGTGAGATTATGGTCCTTGGCTGCACTTCGTTTAAAGCGTATAGGTACAAGGCTGAAGACTGAAAAGAAGTTAACAGCAGTTGTTTTGCAAGGCAAATAATTTTTCATTATCTTCTGAAACTGCTTAGGCAAAGAGACATGCGGCCCGGCACCAGAAGTCTCTTTGGAAGTCTGGACAGAAGCATGAGCTGGAGATGCTGGAGCGCTGGCATCAGGTGGAGTCGAATCCAGAATTGAAGTAGGCTGGCCCTAGAGCATGTTAAAGGTGGTATAGTCCCCCAGCAGATACTGGACCACAAGAGAGAGCAATGAGAGCAACTGAAAAATACAATTCTGTGAAACTCACCTGTAGAATTGTTTTTGCATCCATCCAGTCCAGGCCGTCCCAATATCTTCACGAATAGGTGTTCGCCTCTAGAGGGCGCTTGGCTGCAAGATCAAAGATGTAGCTCCACCCGGCCCCCTATAAAGGCAGCTGCCCCTCTATCATTCCCCAGTGGTTTAAAAGCAGTACTCAACAAAAGAGGGCAGGCCGGGAGGCCTAAGAAACAAGAAACCATGTTACTTCACATAGCTTCAGCTTGTACTCTCTCTGATGCAAAAACTAGAAAAAAAAACTAGTGTCCTATGAACAAAAATAATTGATCACCATAACAGGCATACAGGACATAATGAACACAAGGGCAGGGTGGGACGGCCTGGACTGGATGGATACAAAAACAATTCTACAGGTGAGTTTCACAGAATTGTATTTTTCTCTTCCATCCAGTCCAGGCAGTTCCAATATCTTCTCGATTGGGACATCCAAAAGCAGTGTCCATATGGGCGGGATTCCCGGTGCGGAACAGCATGTAGTTCATTTCGCTACTGCCTGAAGCACCTTTCGGCCAAAGACAGCGTCAGCTGAGGCCCTGACATCCACCTTGTAAAACTTTGTAAAAGTATGAACAGGAGACCAAGTTGCGGCCTTACAAACTTGCTCCACCGATGCCTGATGCTGAAAAGCCCAAGAGGCACCAATAGTTCTGGTAGAATGAGCTGTGATCTGAAAAGGGGGTTCCTTCCCCCTGGCAGAATATGCTTGCACCACCGCCTGTCTGATCCACTTACTGAGAGTGGACTTGGCTGGTGGCAATCCTTTCCTAGAACCCTCTGTTAGGACAAAGAGCAAATCCGATTTCCTGAAGGATTCAGTCGCAGCCAGGTAATATGGCTCTGACCACATCCAAGGCACGGAGGGTCCATTCTTTGGAATTAGCCGGAGCTGGACACAAGGAAGGTAAAACAGGAGAAACGACCTTAAGCAAAAAATCAGGTTTAAAACGAAAAAAGCACCTTAACCCTGTGCAACTCAAAGTAGGGTGGTTTCATACAAAGTGCGGCCAGCTCTGATACACAACGCACCGAGGTGATCGCTACCAGAAAGACCACTTTGAGAGTCAACATAGACAACGTAGCATCGCTCAATGGTTTGGAGGGAGGACCCTGGAGAGCAGACAGTACTAGATTCAAGTCCCACACCGGTAATACTGACTTACGTGGCGGCCAGACATGGGTAACTCCCTGGAAAAAAGTCCTGATCAACTTATGGTTGGCAATGGACCTCTGGAAAAAAATGGCTAAAGCCGAGACCTGGCCCTTGAGGGTGCTCAGCTGGAGACCTAAGTCTCCTGTCTGTTGTAAAAACTCCAGAATCCTAGAAATAGCAAATGTTCGGCAAGGAAGAGTCTTGGCCTCGCACCAAGCGATATATGCCCGCCAAACTCTCTAGTATATCATGGAAAAAGACTTCTTCCATGCCTGAATCATTGTATGAACAATCGTGGCCGACATCCCCTTCTCCATCAGGATTGAGGTTTCAATAGCCAGGCCGTCAAAGCCAGAGCCCGTAAATTCGGGTGCCGTAGTGACCCCTGTGTGAGAAGACCTGGGTCGTCGGGCATGAGGTTGTGATCTATTGACATCTGAACTATGTCTGCAACCCAACTCCTTCTTGGCCAGCGAGGAGCCACCAGGATGGCTGGTACCCCCTCCTGGGCTATCTTGCGCAGCACTCTACCCAGGAGCGTAAACGGAGGGTATTCATACAGAAATGTGAACTCCGTCCAAGGAATCGCCAAAGCGTCTGTTGCAATGGCCAGAGGATCTCTTGAGAGGGAGACGAACCTTGGAAGATTGTGATTGTGTCTGGATCCAAACAGGTCAACGTCCGGCTGACCCCAGCGGAGACACAGAACCTGAAAAGTCTTGCTGCTGAGGGACCATTCCCCCAGGTGCAAGGAACTCCTGTTTAGGTAGTCTGCCTCCTGGTTTTCCACCCCGGGAATGTAGACCGCCGAAATGCAGGGAACATTCTCCTCTGCCCAAGTCAGAATCTGGGTTACCTCCTTGAGGGATCTCTTGCTCCGAGTCCCGCCCTGGTGGTTGATGTAGGCCACAGCAGTCTGATTGTCCGAGCGAACCTGGATCGCATGGCCTCTTAAATAGGGAGTCAAGAGTAGAAGAACCAACCGGATTGCTCTCAGCTCCAAGAGATTTATGGGAAAACAGTACTCCTGCGGACCCCACCGACCCTGGATCTTCTGGGTCTGCCTCCCCAGCCTGTCAGACTGGCATCTGTGGTAACCACCTCCCAATGGGGGTGTCAGAAAGGACTTGCCCACCAGCTGGTTCCGGGAGTCCAACCACCACAAGAGGGACTGCCTGGGCAGGGGGGACAGCGAAAAACCTTGTTCCAGAGATTCCTGCGTCCTATTCCAGCCTGTCAGAAGGCTCAATCGTAGAGGTCTCATGTGAAATTGGGCGAAAGGTACTGCCTCGAAGCATGACACTATTAGGCCCACCAATCTCATATCCAGACACACCGACGGCTGCTGACAAGGCAGCAAGGCCCGCACTTGCGTCTGGAGACCCAAAACCTTCTGCTGTGGCAGAGAAACCTTGACCTGAGCAGTGTCTATCGTCATTCCCAGGAAGGATCTCACTATTGAGGGAGTGATAAACGACTTGGGGTAATTGATTACCCAACCGAAGGCTTCCAGGGTTTACAGCACCATCCGAGTATCGCTCTCGGCCTGCTGAAGTGGACCGCGCCGAAATCAGCAAATCGTCCAGATAGGGTAACACACGAATACCCTGACTCCTAAGGATAGCCATGATGCCCGCCAGCACCTTGGTGAACACATGGGGGGCTGAGGATATCCCGAATGGGAGTGCTACAAACTGGTAATGTTGGTCCTCCAGGGCAAACCTGAGGAACTTCTGATGTCCCTGGAAAATTGGGATGTGCAGATAAGCGTCCCTGATGTCCAGCATGGTCATGAAGTCGCTGGGCCAAAGCGATCTCACCGCCGACCGCAACAGAGGAAACATCAGGAAACATCAACTGGGACAGGTTAAAAGTCCTCAGTATAACACAAAGTAAACTAAAAAATCCGAACTTCCTATATAACACAGAGGGTTGTATGGCCCGTCCTGAAGAACTCATAGAAATACTGTTACCAATAAGACTAACAGGGATTTTCTCGCTATGTCCTTCAGGACGGCCACAGAGAAGGATGAGCAAGAAGTTTAATTAAGGGTGGGAAAATGCCTGCAACACCTTTGTACCAAAGGATTGTTGGGAGTCCGATAGGAGGTCTAATCTATAGAGTTTTAAAAAGGTACGTGGAGGAGACCAGGTAGCTGCCTTACAAATTCTTCATATTCTTCTATGGCTGCCCCTGCCTTTTCTGCCCAGGAGGCGGCAATCGCTCTGGTGAAGTGAGCCCTAATATCAGGAGGGGGGGGGGGGGGGGACGTCCATGCAGGTATAGGTGAGAGAAATGGCCTGCTGAATCCACCTGGCAATAGTGGATTTTGGCTGCGAAACATGAATAAAGAATGGAATAAGGAAGATTAAGCAGTGGTGCTGTGTCCCATTTGTGTGGCTGTGGGGAGCAGAGGCTCTCCCCACGTGGTGGCTTTTTGTGTATAGTTGCTTCACGGGACCGCTACACACTTGTTGGTTTATATTAGCTTTAATTTTGGTTGGTGCAGCGGTTTTCTTGTGTTCCTTGTAGTTATGGTAACAAGAAGAAACAAGCAGAGAATTCCTAGGAAAATGTAATAGATCTCAGGATCAGGATTTAGCCGAGAAGGCACCTTAATCATTCTTTTCACATTGTAAATAATGGGCCTTTATGGAAAAGCAATATTGTTAATAATGTTGCAAATATAAGTATAGGAATATACAGCAAAATAGTTCATGGCATGAGATCAGTGGGAAGGCCTAGGGCAGGTATTCAAAGTAGATAGTATCAGCATTCTGAGACCAACAGGCCTAGGGCAGGAATTGTATTCAAAGTAGATAGGATCAGCATCCTGAGACAATAAAAGCAATACAATACAAACAAAGCAGGCTGGGACAAGATAGAGAAGCCAGATTAAGAGAAGAGTAAGCTTATGACTAGGGTCATAATAGAGGAGAGTCATCAAAGAAGACCAGAGATCAAAGGCTTTTCTGTGTATAACTGGGAGGAGCCTTAGGTGGCAGGGGAGAGTGGAGAGCAAGGGGAAGGAAGGCTGCCAGCTTGAGAGTCGGCTGGTGGGTCAGGAGGGTAATTGTATGAGTTGCTGGTCAGGTAATTGCCTTAATCATTGGATATATGTATTGCCGGTCTCAGAACTGTATTGTATTTTGTTGCAAGATTTGATTGTATTTTGTGTTATTTTATCAACAATATATCTCTTTATTTACTATTTGCCTCAGTGTCCTTCACATATACCGGAAGTCGAAAGAACCTACAGTCTTATGCGTGTATCCATCGTGTTATCATTGCCCAGATATTAATAATATTTATATATTTGTTTGCCTATTTTAGTCGAGCCGGGCAGGATAAATATATATAGAATATTATTAACCCTTCTAGTGCCAGCTACGTGAGTCTCACGTAGCTGCCTCTCCCACCGTTAAAGGGCCAGCGATTCTGTACAAGAATCGCCTGTTTGATTTCTGCCCCCGGGCCTCTGATCTTCAGGAGGGGGCCCAAAATAGCCCACCCCCCGCCGGCGCCGACATCTGCAAGAAAAAAAAAAAGTAAATGTCATTTACTCACCTCGCAGCGCGATGGCTCTCCCTGGGTCTTCTCTTCACCGGGGGGGCTCCGATCCCCCCCCCTGGTCTTTCCATGCTTCGGGTGAGGACCCAGAAACAGGCTCTCACCATCCTCTTCGGCCGGCGCTGGCCCCGCCCCTAACCCTGCCCCAACCCATCCTAACCCCGCCCCCAACCCACCCTAGCCCCGCCCCCAACCCGCCCTAGCCCCACCCACTTGATGACATCATCCCGCTCCTCGGGTTACCGGCACCCAGGGCTCCGATCTGTCAGTTGTCGGTAGCGATCGGAGCAGGGAGGGTGGCTCTGATCTCCCTGCCTCCCACCCTCCCTGCTCTGATCACTACTGACAACTGTCATCTGCAGCGGCAGGGGACACTGAATGGGAGGTAAGTATAAGTAAAAAAAAGAATAATATTTTGTGTTTGTGTTTTTTTTACTTTTAACTATTTGTGAACTGGCAAGGGGTCCATGAGACCCCTTATACCAGTTCACAAGGCTCTGGGGCTGGCAATCACCTGCGGCTAGCAGGTGACTTGCCATAACCCCCAGCCCCCCCATTACCTGCCTCCCCAATGGCCAGGGGGGGGCAGAAGGGCCCGGGCCACTTAGTGGCTATGTGGGCTAGTAGCCTGCAGGGCCAGGGGCCACCAACGTTGGCCCCTGCGCCCTGTTCTACAAGCCCCCATAGCTGGTCCGGGTCAGTAATGCTGGGTAAGGGGGACCCTATGTCATTTTTTTTTTAATTAACCCCTTACAACTATGCAATCATATTGCACTTTTTTTTAATTTTAAGGGTTAGAAACCCTTAAAATTCCCCACAAAAAAATGATGTGTGGTCCTCCTTACCCAGCATAACCAGTCCGAGCACCAGCTATGGGGGTTTGTAGAACACGGCGCAGGAGCCAGCTTTGGTGGCCCCTTGCTTTGCAGGCTACAAGCCAGCAAAGGGACAATATAGGGAATGTCCGCTCATCGCCTAATCCCGAGTGTGCACGGCCGTGGGGAGTCTCAAACCCACTAAATAGCATGGAAAGCAAAGCGAATGGTCCGCACTCCTCTTCTCATAAATCTTCACTTTTAATTATGCGTTTAAAATCATCTCCATAGTGAATCGAAAGCCAATAAAGTCAGTAGTAATCAATGTCCTGGAAAGTCATATATATTAGGGGTGTGGATTGGCAAGAATCTGGCGATACGATACGTATCGCGATACACGTACGACGATACAATAGGGTCGATTCAAAATCCAAAAGTTAATTGATTTCGGATTGGGAATCGGAAGTTTGGGTGGGTGTTAGTCATTTTTTCCGTTTTTTTTGGCCATTTCGGATTCGCACGAACGTTCGGGCATAGACGTATATGCTCTTTCGATATTCGGAAGTTTTCCGATCCAAATCGGAAATTTTCCGTTCGTTCAGAAAACTTCCGCTAATCAGATGTGTTTCCGTGTGAATCAGAGAGCTGATTACCACCCAATAAATCCGTTTCATTTAAAAACCACTTCCGACACCTTTGAGGGCTCGGATTGCTATTGTTGAACAGGTTTAGCGGCTATGTGGAGGAGTCTGCGCGCCTTCAGCTCCAATGAACTGCATGTATCAGCATGGCCGAGGCCATAAATTGTATAGCAATGCATACCTGAATCAATACATTTCATGTATGCCTTCTAAAAGCATTTTAATGCTGACCTTAAAGTGGACCAACACCCAGGATTTTGACTATCCTGGGTGCCCCGCTGTGTGAAACCCCCCCGATCACCCTAAAAACTCACCTCTCCCCGCGCCGACGGGCAAGCGATTTGACAGCCGCTTGTCCGTGGCTCCTCCGCCGCCGCCTCCCGCACGTCCCTCTTGACGCGCACGCCCCCGCGCGTCCCTCTTGACGCGCGCGCCCCCGCGCCGGCCATTCACAGACAGCCGGCGCGGGGGCGCGCACGCCTAGAGGGGCGCGAGGGAGGCGGCGGGGGCCGGCCGCCGCCGAAACTAAGGTAAGGGGGTTTGGGGGTTTTGGGGGGTTTCACCCCGCGGGACATCCCGATCTCGGATGTCCCACGGGGAGGGAGGTGATCGGCACGGGAATCTTATAGATTCCCGGGCCGATCACCCGAGGGTGATGGTCCACTTTAATTAGTCCTTTGCATGTAAACCTTTATTTTGCCACACATCAATATAATTGCTATATTTTTTTAAACTTATGTCCTTTGTTATTTATCTTTGGATTGTTGTACTTGAATCTTAATTTGTTTTCGGATTTATTGTTGTAGTTATTATTTTATCTCATCTTTGGTCAGATGCATCACACTTACTGAGGAGAGGAGAGCGGGATAAAGTGCAGGGTGTGGGTTACAGCTGTGTTTTGCTCAGACGCAGCAGAACTGGGGGCCTGGAAAGGTCAGAAATCCCAGAATGCAGAGCAACACAGTCACAAGGCCCTTTCTGTTTGCAGGCTGCCCGATATTACCTGACCCGCCATCTTGGCTGTTTCCAGGCTCATAACATGCAGAAGATGCTGCTTTTTCTTTGGAGAGCAATCTGTATGTACAGGGTGTGGGTAACAACACTAAAAATTTAAAGTTGTACCATTTGAAACTGAAATTTATATTAAACGCAAGAAAAAAATGCCAGGTCAAAAAACAACGAAAAAAAAATATGTGTGATTTACTTTTAGAAATACATTCATTAATGGTTGGTTACCACTAAACGAATGAAATCAAGAAAAAGCAGATATGAAGATTCGCATGCCCGCAAAGTGGTTTGGATCAGTTTTAGGGTCAGGAAAATGAAGAAGAATGCAACCGGCAAGGGGTTTGGGTCAGTTTTAGGGTTAATAAAGGTAAGTGTAAGACTGTCGCAAAGTAGTTTGGTCGAGCTAGGTAGTGTACGATATGGGCCACATTAGCTGAGTGTAGCTTGTATTGCGCATGCGCAAGATCTTCCACATTTACGAGCGCACGAGTGTTAGAGGTTAAAAAGCAGGAAAAACCATCGGGAAACGCAAGAAATACGAAGAGGTGGACGATGGAAGAAGGGAAAAAAAAACATGCTGCCGTCTCAACAACAGATCACTCAACCGAAAATTTACGTTGGAAAATGACTGGGCCAAGGTCGGGAGATAACATACGAACGGACGGGAATTTTACAATAGGAAACTCATTAGGTTATAGAATCACTCGCAAGTTCACACGAGTGCTCGAGCGTTCGGAAATAATACCATGATCGGCAACAAAATCAAAGCTTTCACATGTTTCTTTGAATCGACCCTAATATATCCCGATTCTGTCTTAAAGACGATATATTGCGATATGTCCTGGGGGGGGCATCTTATATTGATATATTGCCCTGGGGGGCATCTTATCTTATAGATTCATGGGCTGACTGGTGTGGGTTTTGGTCCACTTTAAGATCTGCTTGACGTGCTGAACCTCTTGTTCCTAAAGTTCAGCAGCAATAATGTCCAAAGATAAAACACAAAGCTTCAAATAAGCCCAAACACTCAATAGTGTAGAGGTTATCCCGTGGTACATGCACTTTTTGTCAACGCACACACGTGCCCCTCACCACTCGAGTGTGCTCTTACTAGGTTTCAGCGCTGTTATTAGCAGCAGCAGTTACTAACAGCTCTCTAGAAGGAGCTGTCAGTGCTCCGTCTGGCCGAAAGTGCCAGCCCGCTGCCCACCGGAGGGGAGCATAAAGCAGCAGCAGCGGAGACAAAGAGGAAAGCAACTAGCAGAGGGAGGAGGTGGAGAAGCAGGTACAGAAAGACTGTAAACAGGCTCTAACGCCCGCCTCCACGAAGAAGCCTTTCATGATGGTGGCATGAAACGGTGCAGGAAGGGCCATGTGACCTGCTCGTCTTAGTTTCCCCGTTGCCAGGCTCCAATAGGAAGCGGATGCTGATGCGAGGGGGGCGTGGCTGAGAAGGACGAGAGCTGGAGAGCGAGCCACGGTTCACAGTAAAATATCGATTCGGACATTTTTTTTTTTAATCTATCCAATGTCGCCTAATAAAATATCGCGATATTTAGGCGAATCGATTTTTTTCTGACAACCCTAATATATATAGTATAGGCGACTTACGCGTTTCGGACTCCTATCTCCAGTCCTTAATCGTAGTGATAGCTTTTGATACATTATGGAGATGATTGAGCATGATTTAAAGTAAAGTTTTATGAGAAGAGGAGTGCGGACCATTCGCTTTGCTTTTCATACAAGCCAACATAGCCTAATGGCCAAGGGCTCTTCTGCCCCCCCCCCCCTTTGCTAGCCGCAGGTGACTTGCCAGACCCAGAGCCTTGTGAAATAGTATAGGGGTCTCATAGATCTCTCACCAGTTCACAAGGGATTAACAGTAAAAAAAAAAAAAAATGGTTTTCTTTACTCACCTCTGATTGTCAGCTCCTGTGTCCCTCGCCGATCAGATGACAGATGCGGTGATCGCCGGCCAGAGGATGGGGGAGGCAGGGGATCAGAGGATCTCCTGCCCTCTCCTCCTCTGGGCGGCGATCAGAGCATCTGACAGCTGAACCGACACGAGCCGGGATGACCCCCGCAGGGTGACGTCATCCGCCTCGCCCCTTTGGTCGTGATGATGAAAGCAAGGGGAGAGGGCCTGTCAGGATCTCTCCTGAAGGCTGAAGAGCCGGGGGGGGGGGGGGGGGATCAGAGCCCCCTTCTCAGGTGAAGAGGAGAGCTGGCACAAAGGTGAGGAAATGTAATTCATTTTTCTTCTTACAGGACTTGCTGGTGGCGGCTGAAGTGGGGAGGTGCCCTATTTCAATACATTTTCCTGCAGCCGGAGGAGCCCGGGGGTGAAGCGGAGACGCAGCCAGATTGAACGAGTGGTAAGGTGAGTGTTTTTTTTTTACTGTAGCGGGGGGGCGGAGTCAGAATCGATACTAGAAAGAATCGATTTTTTCGGACAACTCTAGCATAAAAGTGACCAAACAGGCTGAATAGGGGGAAATAATTTCTATAGGTTTATTACCTGGGCTGATCTGTAGAGGAAATTCCTCATCTTCATCCTTCGCAACTGCTTCCTCCTCCTCCTCAGTTTTCACATTTCTCTCTATAGAGTCTCCAGGGTCTGTGAAGAAAGATAAGAGAGTTGGGGCAATAGAGAGAGAGTGTGGGGTAATGGGGGAGATCAGTGAAGGGGTTTGTGACGATAGCAGTAAAACTACCCTGTGACGGGAAACCCCGCCTCTTACCCTGTGATCGGAGGAGCCGCTGACCCTCCATCATGGCGTCTCTGGAGAGACCTTTGTGTCTAATTCTTGTGTCGTCTCTGTCCACTGTGTCGGGCGTCACTCTGGAAGACATAAAGGAAGATCTGATATTATCTTCTGGAGCCTCAGAGATAGATAGATAATTGCTCACATTAATCCGGACCCTCAACCTGAATCAGAGCTTATCTTGTATGTTTCCCCCACCCTGTACATACAGATTGCCCACATTAATCCGGACCTTCACCCTGAATAAGAGCCTATCTTATATGTTTCCCACACCCTGTACATACAGATTGCCCACATTAATCCGGACCTTCACCCTGAATAAGAGCCTATCTTATATGTTTCCCCCACTGTACATACAGATTGCCCACATTAATCCGGACCCTCACCCTCAATAAGAGCTTATCTTGTATGCTTCCCCCACCCTGTACATACAGATTGCCCACATTAATCCGGACCTTCACCCTGAATAAGAGCCTATCTTATATGTTTCCCACACCCTGTACATACAGATTGCTCACATTAATCCGGACCTTCACCCTGAATAAGAGCCTATCTTCTATGTTTCCCCCACTGTACATACAGATTGCCCACATTAATCCGGACCTTCACCCTGAATAAGAGCCTATCTTATATGTTTCCCCCACCCTGTACATACAGATTGCCCACATTAATCCGGACCTTCACCCTGAATAAGAGCCTATCTTATATGTTTCCCACACCCTGTACATACAGATTGCCCACATTAATCCGGACCTTCACCCTGAATAAGAGCCTATCTTGTATGTTTCTCCCACTGTACATACAGATTGCCTACATTAATCCGGACCTTCACCCTGAATAAGAGCTTATCTTGTATGCCCCCCCCCCTCCCTGTACATACAGATTGCCCACATTAAAAATCATCCTACCTGCATCTACTGCATGTTATGAGCCTTTAAACATCCAAGATGGCGGCTCATGGAGCACCAGGCAGCCTGCAAACAGGAAGTACCTTCTGACTGTGTCCCACTGCATTCTGGGATTGCTGTCCTTTCCCTGACCCCAGCTCTGCTCTGTCTGCGTAAAGCACAGCTATAGCCCCACCCCTGCACTTTATCCCACTCTCCTTTCCTCAGTATGTGTAATACTCCTGAGGCAAGATGGTGGCGCCCATATCCTAAAGTCCTGAACAAAGTTGCAGCCCAGTGGGGGGGAAGAATAATAAGTGACTAAAAACGTAAATTACATTAATTTTAGATGCCGGGGAATAGTGTTTAAGGGTTTAGGCTTTTCATTATATCAGGCTGAAGGTCCGGTTTAAAGGGAGACCAAAACCCTGGTGTATATGGGATGCCCCCGGCTGTGTGTAACCCCCTGAGATAACTGACAAAGCATCGCCAGCGTTCCGATACGCCATCCCTGTTCGCTGAATGGTGGGTGTGTGCAGCGGAGGGGGGGGGGGGACCTGGCAGAACTCATCGCATGTATAGCGACGGCAGCGGCTTCTGATTGGATGAGGGACTGCCCATATGCTGTGGGAGAGTGAATGAGGTAAGTAAGCGGGCAATTACAATTCGGGATGCCCCTATATAGCGGGACAGAGCCCGGGGTGTGGTCGCTATCAGAGGAGTGGCCGGGCTTTCTGCCACCCGGGGCAAAAATTCGAAATGGCGCCCCCTGACCTGCTGCACCCAGGAATATAGGACTGAGGTGACCTGTAACCATGCGGTTGTGATGTCATCGCCATGGTTACACCAGCATCATAATAATAATAATGGTGACGCAAGGCCCAGGAGGGAGCTGTGCAGGAATATAGGACTGAGGTGACCTGTAACCATGCGGTTGTGATGTCATCGCCATGGTTACACCGGCATCATAATAATAATAATAATAATAATAATGGTGACGCAAGGCCCAGGAGGGAGCTGTGCAGGAATATAGGACTGAGGTGACCTGTAACCATGCGGTTGTGATGTCATCACCATGGTTACACCAGCATCATAATAATAATAATGGCGACGCAAGGCCCAGGAGGGAGCTGTGCAGGAATATAGGACTGAGGTGACCTGTAACCATGCGGTTGTGATGTCATCGCCATGGTTACACCAGCATCATAATAATAATAATGGCGACGCAAGGCCCAGGGGGGAGCTGTGCAGGAATATAGGACTGAGGTGACATGTAACCATGCGGTTGTGATGTCATCACCATGGTTACACCAGCATCATAATAATAACTATGAGGTGACCTGTAACCATGGCAACAAGAGAAAGCCGCCTATTCATTGCTAGCACACGGCTGCTCCCATAGCTGATTGGCTATGATCGGGCATTATAAGAAGTACCTATGCGCTGGCACCGTTGTCATGCAGACACTTCATAATACTGAGCATTAGCCCGTCCGTAATAAAATAAATATTAGGCCGAAAGCTCCCGTGCTTACCTCTATCCAGCGCCTCCCAACAACATGGCCGCCTATCCGGGCTACAACAAAATGGCGACCGTTAAAGGACACGTTTCTATATCGTTCCCGCGACACCCCGAATAGCGAGGAGAATGGCGTCATGACTCCCCCACCCCCACACATACCTTTCCTCTTCAGTGATAATGATGAGAGGAAACGTCGCCGCGCCTCTCCTCTGCTCAGCGGGTGACCGCGGCTACACCAACATGGCCGCCGGCTGGGAAGGCGGGAAAGAATCTGTGAAGAGACAGTGAGCGGGAGGGGGCGGGGCTTTGCTACGCTCATTCAAAATGTATTACCAGGGGCAATTTGGGCGGGCATAGGGGCGTGTCATTCATGTATTGTATTACTGGTGGAGGAGGCCATGTTGCTGTGACCTGACATCTGTGTGGCTGAGGTAAAATGGTGCCCATCTCTCACAGCTGGAGTTATAGGGTCAGGAATGAGGGCACATTAGTTCAGTGTCTTGTCTTCTCAGTTAGTAGCAGGTGGAGACCTATAGGGGGCAATATAGAGGTGAGGTATAACAGCCCTCTCAGTGGTAGGTGGAGACATATAGGGGTATTACAGTACATAGAGTATAGATGGGGTATAACAGTCCTCTCAGTTCGAGGCAGGTGCAGACATATTGGGCTCCTTTTCCCCTGGCAGGATGTGGAGTTTCCTCTCATCTATGGAGGTGAGATCGGGGATGAGGGTGGAGAGTCTCTGGAAGTAAGGGCCTCCTGGTGGTGGCTGCAGTGTAATAGGAAGTGGGCCTCATCCTCCAGGGCCCCCTGCTCACAGTGCCGGCTCTCCAGGTATGGGGCCATGGTGCGGCCTCTCCAGGTATGGGGCCATGGTGCGGCCTCTCCAGGTATGGGGCCATGGTGCGGCCTCTCCAGGTATGGGGCCATGGTGCGGCCTCTCCAGGTATGGGGCCATGGTGCGGCCTCTCCAGGTATGGGGCCATGGTGCCGGCTCTCCAGGTATGGGGCCATGGTGCCGGCTCTCCAGGTATGGGGCCATGGTGCCGGCTCTCCAGGTATGGGGCCATGGTGCGGCCTCTCCAGGTATGGGGCCATGGTGCGGCCTCTCCAGGTATGGGGCCATGGTGCGGCCTCTCCAGGTATGGGGCCATGGTGCGGCCTCTCCAGGTATGGGGCCATGGTGCGGCCTCTCCAGGTATGGGGCCATGGTGCACCCTCTCCAGGTATGGGGCCATGGTGCAGCCTCTCCAGGTATGGGGCCATGGTGCACCCTCTCCAGGTATGGGGCCATGGTGCACCCTCTCCAGGTATGGGGCCATGGTGCACCCTCTCCAGGTATGGGGCCATGGTGCGGCCTCTCCAGGTATGGAGCCATGGTGCAGCCTCTCCAGGTATGTGGCCATGGTGCAGCCTCTCCAGGTATGGGGCCATGGTGCGGCCTCTCCAGGTATGGGGCCATGGTGCAGCCTCTCCAGGTATGGGGCCATGGTGCAGCCTCTCCAGGTATGGGGCCGTGGTGCAGTCTCTCCAGGTATGGGGCCATGGTGCAGCCTCTCCAGGTATAGCTCCATGGTGCGGCCTCTCCAGGTATGGGGCCGTGGTGCGGCCTCTCCAGGTATGGGGCCATGGTGCGGCCTCTCCAGGTATGGGGCCATGGTGCGGCCTCTCCAGGTATGGGGCCATGGTGCGGCCTCTCCAGGTATGGGAGCCATGGTGCAGCCTCTCCAGGTATGGGGGCCATGGTGCAGCCTCTCCAGGTATGGGGCCATGGTGCGGCCTCTCCAGGTATGGGGCCATGGTGCAGCCTCTCCAGGTATGGGGCCATGGTGCGGCCTCTCCAGGTATGGGAGCCATGGTGCGGCCTCTCCAGGTATGGGGCCATGGTGCGGCCTCTCCAGGTATGGGGCCATGGTGCGGCCTCTCCAGGTATGGGGCCATGGTGCGGCCTCTCCAGGTATGGGGCCATGGTGCGGCCTCTCCAGGTATGGGGCCATGGTGCGGCCTCTCCAGGTATGGGGCCATGGTGCGGCCTCTCCAGGTATGGGGCCATGGTGCGGCCTCTCCAGGTATGGGGCCATGGTGCGGCCTCTCCAGGTATGGGGGCCATGGTGCGGCCTCTCCAGGTATGGGGCCATGGTGCGGCCTCTCCAGGTATGGGGCCATGGTACGGCCTCTCCAGGTATGGGGCCATGGTGCAGCCTCTCCAGGTATGGGGGCCATGGTGCGGCCTCTCCAGGTATGGGGCCATGGTGCGGCCTCTCCAGGTATGGGGCCATGGTGCGGCCTCTCCAGGTCCTTCCACACCAGCTGTAGACCAGTCTATCAGGCTTGCATGGCTGGTGGTTAAACAAAAGCATGTGAATAAGCCACGCCCCCTTAACCCCTAGAGCTGATGTCTCTTTATTGCTGAGGTCACAGAGGGTGACATCACATCTCATGTCTTCCAGAGTGACCCGTAACAAGCAGCCAATCAGAACACGAGGATCACTACAGGGACACCATTATGGAGAGTCACCAGCTCCTCCCATCACAGGGTAAGAGAGGGAGGTTACATTATTAGCAGGGGCATCACTGTTCTCCTAACTCCCAGCCCCCCTCCCCCATTACTGCACACACAGTGTATTGTCCTCTCTCTCTCATCTTTCCTCACAGACCCCGGAGACACTATAGTGACACATGAGATGATTGAGGAGCAGGAAGAAATATTTGTGAAGGAGGAGAAAGTTCCTCTACAGATCAGCTCAGGTGAGTAATAAACCATTTTTTCCCAGATTTCAGTATTACCTCTGTACAGTTACTCCGCACGCATGCTCTGATGGGTCTCGTACATCTCAGTGCGGGGGGGGGGGTCACTTGTGTTTTATCCTCAAACCTCAGAGACGCAACAATAAGAAACAATAACAATAGAAAAAGCCAAGAAGGAGGAGGAAGTATTTGTGAGGAGTAAAGCGGAGGTTTCACACAGGGAAATTCAGACTGTTTATTAGGATGCTGGACACGCTCTTACCTCCAGCGGCTGCCCCCCCCCCCCCCCTTTGCTTTGTGGTCTGAGCTGTGTGCAAATACCTTGTTTATTCGGGACAGTGGTGCCCCAAGGGAGAAATAGAGGGGCTGACCAATTAAACCGGACCAACAGCCTGGCAGAGTTGAAAATTAAAGGTAGCAGCCATTTTAGAGCTTCCTCTCCCAACGAACATAACTGACAGCACTTCCTGTTTGCAGGCGACCTGCAAATGCATGAGCCAGAGTTAGAAATGAGTAAATGAGTTTCTATGTGCAGCAATCTAAATTCCCTCGGGGGAGGGATGCAAATGAGCACTGTTTGTTGTGTTGGTCTGGTTTAAGTCATTTTTGACTGTTGGTCTGCTTTAAATTTTAATATTAATTTCCTGACAGCTTACCTGATGCAATGTCGGTCTCGTGCGTCTCTTCACCCCGGTCCGCGAAAGAAAGAGAAACTTCTTCTTCCTCTTGCTGCGTTTAGCAACTCCCCTTGATCCTGACCTCGAAGTCTGAGGCTGAAAGAACTTTTGTTCCTTGTTTTGTTCCTTTTTGTTTTTTACCTACCCCCCAAGATACCCAAAAACAAGTGGCACCACTCTAAAAATTTCTACAATCTAATGTTTATTTAGCCATGATTGACCCACAAAAACAATTTTAAAACATCTCTAAAAAACATCTAATCACGGATAGACACTAGAGGGCGCTGATGACAAGCCACTGGGCATTGGCACCGCCCATTTTCAATCAACTGTCCTTGATCTTGGATACAAATTCACACAGCTAACCCCCCCATTGGCTGAAACGGATGCCCTGGCGTGCTCTCTCTATCCTTACTGGTCACCCCAGACTGGCATGGCATGTGGAATTGCTCAACCATCCGGATTTTCTCTCTTCCCCCTTCAGGCACCACAATTTACAGTCACTGGTTTTGACGGCATGGCTGTGAAAGCCAGTGTGCTGAAAGGAAAGAGTCTGGATCTGGTGGGACCATTGCTGTGTGTCTGGAGGGCTTCTTTTCTAAGGTCTACTGGAGATACTGGTTACTACTAGAAATGCTAGGTACACTACCAGGTCTATCTCAATCCTTAGGGTTCTGATTTTCCTGCAGTCTCGGTATAGAAGTAGTCTGAAAGCTCCATAAAACAGGTCTCGGCCTTGTCTGTTCTTTTAGAGGCATTTGACCCTGAACTGCTTGGTTAAGGCCTTTATGATTGGGTCCACCCATGTGGCCTGCAACAAATGCTACTCTTGATGATCTGAGATATGAACTTGGTGCTTTTGAATTGAAAGTTTTTATTAAGGATCACAGGCCAACAGCAACAGAAACAATCAGTAAGGCATCAGAAGTGAGCATGAGATTATATGACAACTGAGTTATTATATAATGATAGCCCAGAACAACACCACATAGTGTATAATAAAGCTTTTCCGGACATAGGCTGCGTCCTGCCCCTCCTTATAACATTTTTAAAGGATAACGACACAAGCAAGAACTAAGAACAGAAACGAGGACACACCATGGTGCATCAGAAAAGAAAGAGAATAAGGGAGGGGAGAAAGGGAGGAGAAGGGACAAAAAGGCAGAAAAGGGTCCCCCCCCCACAGCCGCCCCCATGGTCACTCCTGGAGAAATGTAAGGTAATCTGCAGATAACGTGAACAGAGCCCAGGAACGCCAGGTTTCCCAGTGCCTCCCACTGTCATCCCTCAGAGAGGCCGTGAGCTCCTCCATCCTGCAGATGTCTCCAACCCGCGACAGCCACAAAGCCATAGTGGGTGGAACCGACGATTTCCAGCAAGTGGTGATGCAAGTCTTAGCAGCGAGCAGAAGAGGGGCCAAGAGGGATTTCCCCCTAACCCGCATGGAAGTGGGCGCAAGATTCAAGAGATAACTTGGCGGGTCTACCCCCAGATCAATACCCGTGAGGCGCTCTACAATCACCCTCACATTGGCCCAGAATCCCGATAGCCCAGGGCAGTCCCAGAATATATGGATCATAGTACCCCTATCCTGTGAGCACCTCCAGCAAAGGGGGGAGGCAGAGGGAAATATCCTCTCCAATTTAGATGGAGTCAGGTACCACCTGGAGAGAATTTTATAGGAGGCTTCCTTATAGCGAACTTGGTGCTTTTAGCACTAATGTTGTGTGTTTCTTGGAGGGTGATCTTCTTTGTGGCCATCATGTCTGTAATGAGAGTCTTTCAAGTTTTCAGTAAGTTCAGCTTATTTGATGATCCAAAGCATCCACAACACTTATTTTTGCTGAATCCAAATGATTACCTAAGGTAGTTTTGGCCATTCATGTAAATCAAGCCATAGTAGTTCTACCCCTTTATCCCAGACATGAAGGTTATGTCATTCTGTCCTTTTGGATGTTGTCGGGGCAGTCAAGTTCTACAGTGTTTCCCAAAAACTTTAGGAAGTCAGATTCCTTATTCATCCTCACAGATGGTCCTCACGTAGAAGCACTTTGGCATACTTACAATAGCAGATGGCTCAGGGAAAACATGGTGCCGACCTACAAGGTTTAAAATGTAGAAGTAGTTTGGCTTAATTACAATAGCAGATGGCTCAGGGAAAACATGGTGCCGGCCTACAAGGTATCAGATAGGTCTTCTCCCTAGGGTAACTTTACATTCTGCTAGGGCAGTAGGCTCTTGTTGAGCCATTCTTCCAAAAAGCGCACCAAGTGTGTAAAGAGAGCGGCAACATACTACCAGAGGTAGTAAGTTAGAAGGAGGCTACTACCATCATCATAAAAGAAAACCTAGTCAAGAGCTCCTTCAGTAGATTACCTGAAAGGCCGCAGGAACAGATGGCATCTTTGGATGAATCCTGCAGACCAACTAGCACCTGATTACGCAAAAAAACTCCACCTGGAGTAAGCAGTCATTCCTAACTAATAAAACAGTCCCTTACTGTCTGGATCCGGAATAACTACCGCTTAATTGATTTGACATCAAAGAAGCTTATCAGAGTCCTCATCACAAATTCACTTCCCAAAAAAATTTGCATATACTTCCAATTGTTCAACAGACGATGCCATAAACCACCTATTACATTACATTATTACAACACGGGAACATATGTACGTTATGAATGGAAAGTATGTCACATTTGTGTTTGTCAGTTACAGCTCAACACCATTGTCCTATCTAAACTCACCCTTGAGCTAAAGAACCTATGACTCACTCACTCATGTCACTGTCTGTAACAGTGGATCTCAACTTTTCCGTAGAAAGACTGCAAGCCATAAGAGTAGGAAATCTCAAGTTTACAGATGATCCTGTTGTGATAGATGATCCTGTTGTGATAGGCCTGATCAAAACAATGATGATATGGCCTATCTGGAAGAAGGAGGGAATTAAAGGACTTCACTACTGGTGTCAGGAGAACCACCTCCACCTCAATGTTAACAAAACAAAGGAGATGGTTTTAGTAACTTTAGCACTAAGAAGGATAGGAGCTGCCGATTGAATGGAGCTCCTGTGGAAAGGGTGACCACTATGAAGTACCTTTAATGTTCACATAACGCAAAATCTTCCTTGGTCCTGTCATATCAACCACATAGTCATAAAACCCAGCAGCGTCTCTTCCATCTAAGACAACTAAAAGACTCCTAATTGCCCTCACCTGTGTCTAAGAACCTTTATTCCTGTGTCACTGAGATAATCCAGACCAAGAGGGAAAGTCCTTGGAACAGTCTTTAATACGCGATGCAGAAACAAGGGCAGTAAGATAGCAGATGACCTTTTACATCCTAAGAACAGATTATTCTCCAGACTCTTCTGCTCCATAAGGACAAACACTGGGAGAATGCAGACCAGGTTCTTTTCTGAAACCATCCAAGGATGGACCATTAGCAATCTCTTATCCATGCATGCCTGTATAGCACATACAGGGCCGGCCTTAAAGGAGCAGTATCGCAAATATTTCTTGGTGACTATTTGAGCCATTGTCATTATACAATTTAAAAGAAAGGCAGATATTTTTTTCCATCGCCACATTATTTATACACATGTTAGAAGCTATTGTGTGGCTATTTAATTATTTATCTTTTTTAATGCAAATTTCGCGATACTGCTCCTTTAAGATGGAAGGCACCCTGTGCGAGGCTACGGGATGGGGGCCCCCCCAACACACTTCTGTGCTTCCTTCCTACCGGCCTACTGTCCCACATTTTTGCCACTGGGGTTTGCCAGAAGGCTCCTGCACATAACCTAGCACCAAAACTGATGCCAGGAAGAGGTACCCCTTTGCAGAATCGTTCCATAGCCGTTGGCTGCCAGTTCCCCTGCTCAATGTGACCAGCCATGAAATGGGGGAGTTCCTCCAGTATCAGGCATGATGCTATGGTAGGTGGACCAGCAGTCATTTTTCACTGCCATTCCACTCTAAAGTAGGCTAAAGCCTGTATTTGTGGGCTCTGAAGTATAAATAAAAAACTTAAGAGCTGGCTGATTCCCTATCTCTTGGGCATCCCAATTTGGGATGACCCACTGTGTGAAACCACCCAGGATCAGTCGAACTCTGTGGACAAAAAGTTATGTTATTTTTTTTAGTGTTTACTCAATATTTTTGGGTGAAATATGTGCAAAAAAATAAGAACTATGTTTTACAGTTTTTAGTGTTTTTATTATAAACAATGTAGGTTTTTAATGTAAGCCCAATTTCTCCCGGCTACAACAGTATCACATATGTATTGGTAGACGCCCTTTCCTGTCCAGCAGACTCCCCCAAACTAAAACAGCCTTTTCAGATATAGTACAACTGCTATTTGCACCCCCTGACAACTATACATTCTCTGGAAGTACACACCTCAAGATTTCTAGGTGTATCAGCCTTGTTGATATGGGTGCAGTTTTATGGAAGTAATCCCTTCGATGAATTCTTTAGTTGCATGGGGTTTCCTGGAAAATAAAAAAGCCGCATTGTCATAAAAAAATATGCAAACAAAAAAAAGCAAGTTTAATCTGAAAGAGTAAGATCCCTGAACAGAACAATACCCAACGTGCATTGGTACTGTCAAGGGAAGTTGCCAAACATCCCAAAGTAAAGTGTGCGCGTAAGGGTAATTTTACTTGAAGAGGAACATTAAGGGAGGTTAAAACCTCCCCCAAACCTTACTGATCTGCTGCTCCCCCACTGGTTCTACCTTTGGGCATTTACGCACTCCATCAGGCACTGCATCCCATCAAGTGCATCAGGTACTTGCATACCATCAGGCACTGCACATGGCCCCCAATCTCGCACCTGAATGGGATGCAATGGAACTTTCCAAAATCCTGCGACTTTACTGAGCGGCGCCTGACTTTGAAGATATTTGGAATACCCCCCCCCTCACAAACCATATATTCCCTAAAAGTACACATTAGGCTTTCGGAGCATACCCAGCTTGTTGTAGTGGGTACATCTTTCTGGAAGTAATCCAGAAACCACATTTTTCTAAAATATCAATATGCAAACAAGTAGAAACAACCTAAATCTGAAAGCGCAAGCTCCCCCGAACAGAGCAATACCCAACATGCATAGGTACTGCCAGGCTACTTGCGATTGTGGCAACCTCTGTTGACAGGTCATTTTTGTCTTGTTTGTCATTTCTTCTCTGAAATATCACATTTTTATTTAGTAAACCATATTGTGTGTAAAAGCCCCATTTCTCATGATTGCAATGTTACCTTATATATATTGTAGCCCCAGGAGACCCCCCCCCCGCCCCAAACTGAAACCAAAACAACCCTCAGTTAAAACCCTTAAAATGAAGAAAAATATGTGGTGTTCCTTCCCAGTAAAACCAGCCCGAGCACCAGCTATGGATGCTTGTAGACCAGGATACGGAGGACAGCCTCAGTAGCCCCTGGCCCTGAAGACTACAAGCTCACCGCAGGGCTGCAGGCTTTGGGAAGGAAGGTAATGGGGCCGGGGGTTAATGGCAAGTTGGCAGCCCCCCAGCTTAAGTTGTTTTTTTTCCATATTATTTCAGCAGCCCTTGTTTTATGTCATATTTGTCAAACCGAATTTAGTTGCCCGTAAACTTTTTCTCTTCTCCTCCCTTTCCTATTTTCTCTAGGTAAAACACCCAGACAGAGTAAATTGACTGAACATGCTGTTATTCCAGATACTAAAGGAGATGATGATGACATTACATTAAAGGCAGCAGAACTGACTACCTTAAACCCCCATCCAGCCCTGCAGCCTGCCCAGTTCTCAACTCCCCCTTCTACACAGGAGAGTCACATGGATTTCCTTATACATCGTACTGTTTCTAACTCTACGAAGAATTGTTCATGTTCTGACTGTGGGAAATGTTCATGTTTGATAAGGGCAGATTTCACAGCAAAACAAGTTCATACAATGGAGAAGCCATATTCATGTTCTGAATGTGGAAAATGTTTTTCTTATAAATCACAGCTTATCACACATAAACGAGTTCATACAGGGGAGAAGCCATATTCATGTTCTGAATGTGGAAAATGTTTTTCTTATAAATCACAGCTTATCACACATAAACGAGTTCATACAGGGGAGAAGCCATATTCATGTTCCGAGTGTGGGAAGTGTTTTTCTCAGAAATCATCCCTTATCAAACATGAAAGGGTTCATACAGGAGAGAAGCCATTTTCATGTTCTGAATGTGAGAAATGTTTTACTCAGAAGTCAGACCTTATTTGTCATGAAAGAGTTCATACAGAGGAGAAGCCATATCCATGCTCTGAGTGTGGGAAACGGTTTTCTCAGATATCAGCCCTTATCAAACATGAAAGAGTTCATACTGGGGAGAAGCCATATTCATGTTCTGAATGTGAGAAATGTTTTTCACAGAAATCAGACCTAATTTGTCATGAAAGAGTTCATACAGGAGAGAAGCCATATTCATGTTCTGAATGTGAGAGAGGTTTTTTTGTGAAATCTGCCCTTATCAAACATGAAAGAGTCCATACAGGGGAGAGGCCTTATTCATGTTCTGAATGTGGGAAAGGTTTTTTGCAGAAATCAACCCTTATCACACATGAACGAGTTCATACAGGAGAGAAGCCGTTTTCATGTTCTGAATGTGGCAAATGTTTTTCTGTGAAATCAGCCCTTATCACACATGAAAAAGTTCATACAGGGGAGAAGCCATATTCGTGTTCTGAATGTGGGAAATGTTTTTCTTATAAATCAGCCCTTATCAAACATGAAAGGGTTCATACAAAGAAGAAGCTGTGATCATGCTCTACATATATGAAATGTTTTCCAGTAACTTCTAGCTTTCATACATATCAAGTCTTCCAAATCTTATCATATTGGGGTCATGTAAATGTGAGAAATATTCTACTATACTAGGTAATGGTAATATAAATCCTGATGGTGGATGGTCCTTAAGAAGAGATGGCGGCTGGTCCTTAAGACATCCTAAAAAAGTTGGTACAAGGTTAAGACAAGGCTGAAAAAGTAAATGGTACTAATGAAAATCAGTTGGAGGATCAGTTTTCAACTGACTGTATGAAAAGAGCCTGCACAAAATGGGCTACGGAAAGCGCTCAAAATAATCACAGAAAACAAAAAATCTAAGAAATACAAAAATAGATCCATCAATCAATATAATAAATATTTACATCAATAAATAGTGTCAGGATCTGGGGTGCTAACGGCAATGACTCTGGAAACATTTCTTAGTGGAAATAGTAAGCGGTTCATTGAAGAAAAAGTCCAACAGAAAAATCCCTTAAATTCAGAGTATAATGCAGGGTACAATGCAGTACAGTCAGCGGTTTCCGCTTTAGCAATGTCCAGTGTTTGATAGGTACAGAGTATTGCAAGTCCCTGATATCATAGGTCCACTTTCAGGGCATACAAGTCCAGGCTGCTAATCCACGGGTTAAAAAAAAAAACATAACCCATAAAATCCTTCGGATGCAGTTCAGACCTGTAGGTTTTGGGAGCATCAAGGCACAAGCTCCTTATCCCAGTCTCTCCTTCACACTATTTGCCTCAGCAGCTCCTTTTATTAGGCTTCCTTCCTTCAATTAATCTAATCACCTGGAAAGACCTCAGAGTAGGGGAAAAACCTGTAGTGGACTGGAGCTCTGTTATCCCGGCATGGATCGTGCCTGGCTGAAAAAAACAAGGGAAATATAGACACCATCCACCGCTTTTCCATACACTTTACCACAATAGCTATATTGTAAATAAATATTTATATCAATAAATATCTGGCAAGCAGGTGCCAGTGTTTGTAGCCTATTCTTGTAGGCCCCAATATCGCTGCCAGAATGGTGAGGTCCCAGATTATATGCAGAGTACTCCACCTAACCTCCCCTTAAAATCAACAAGGCCATCCCAGCCACAGGTCATAGAGTCAGTAATGCTCTATAATGACACCCCTGGCTGGAATACCCTTGCCCATCCACCTGCCCGAGTTGCAGATATAGGGGTTTCCAGATGCACAAGAACATGTGTTGGAGGATGAGGTCGTCGCCAGCGGACCATTGCAGGACATCCACACTGAGGATGAAACCCACATGCCGACTTCTGTGGGTAGGAGTGTAGAAGTGGGTGGAAGACAATCGAGGGGTGATGATCTAGACCCAATGTGGACTGAAGGCAATCAAATCTCGGGGAAGAGGTGGTGGCCAGGCAGCCAGCAGAAGAGGGGGAAGGGTGCCAACCATCAGCAGTCGGTGTCATAGAACCAGGACTGTTCCTATGATTTCCCAGCATTTTTGCTATAGGAATAGTAGGGCCAGTAAGTGTGCGAATATGCTCGTGCATTTGTGCGCCATATGAGCCAATGGATTTGTGCGCATGTGCGATAATGCCCGCGCATGCACATTGCAGATGCGCGAAAATGTGCTCGCTTTTGCGCAAGGGCCTTTAAATACTGGCGAGCCCTGAGCTTCATTGCCAGTTTTCATTTCTCCTGCTTGTTCCTGAGTTCCAGTTGTCCATTCCTGTGTACCGACCCGGCTTGATCCTGACTACTCTCCTGTTCTCCTGACGACCTCGGCCTGTTTACAACTCTGATCCTGTTCTCCTGACGATCTCGGCTTGTTTACGACTCCGATCCTGATTAGCCTGCCCACGATCTCGGCTTGTTTACGACTCCGATCCTGATCTGCCTGCCCACAACCCCTGCTTGTTCTACGTTCCAGTCCAGCTCTGGTCTGTCTTCTACCCAGAACTTGGTTAAACCCACTCCTAGGTTGCCTGACCTGGGGCCTTCCTGCAGCCCAGTCTATCCTCACCATTAGAGGCTCTATTGAATGCCAGGTTGGTCCTTAGATTCCAGGCTTCCCAGTCCGAGAGGTGAGCCGGTTCTTAGTCTCCGCAATCAGGGTTCACACCCAGGAGCCTGACAGTCAGCCCATTGATTCTACTGCCCGCCATGCCTAACGAGTGAGAACTTAAAAAGCTGACTCAAAAGATCTCCCCAGCTTGCCATTTTTTGCAAGTAGTGCACTGACGACAAGACACGAGTCATTTCCATGCTGTGCCACCAGTTCCCTGACGCAAGGGAAAAGTGTCAATAATCTGCTTCAGCAAAGCAAACAAAAATAAATTAGTATTATTAAAAAACAGGAAGGCCCATTTACCCAAGTGTCCGTCCACTCCACATTTGGGTTGTTGGACCGACAACAGCCAACCAAGCAACGGTTTTGGAAGCTTCTGAGGACTGCAGGGTAGAGAACGCAAATTTTCGTGGCAGCATGGCAGGAAATGAGCGGCGCGGGAAGATTGTGGAGCCCAACGATTGGCATAACAATAACCTAAACTGTTAATGAAGTCTATCACCAGGAACCTGCAAGGTCAGCAGAAAAGTATTTGTTAGTATTATTGTTATACCTCCACTCATTGCCTCCTGCTCTGCTTCCTTCTTACCTGCCTCCTCATCCAGTCATGGGAGCCCAGAGTAAGCAGATTAGAGGTTGCTGATGATGTAACTGAAGGCCGGCAAGGTGGTGTGCGACAATGGTGCCGAACCTAGCAGCAGCTTTGGGCCAGGCTGGGCTGAGACACATCCGCTGCCAGGCGCATGTACACAAATGTGTAGTTCCGGCTCCAAAAATGCCATGTGAGACGACATGCAGACCAACAGCACTTCACCAGCAATGAGGGACATTTGTGCGGGGCTGCCGTGCTTCTAATACTCCAGAGAATAGTTAAAGGAAAGGGTCATTCGGGGTTGTGATAAGCAAGTTGGTAGTAACCAAACAGTACACCTATGAATGCAATTCTACACTGTCAATAAAGGATAAAAAACTGGCCTCACTGGCTGTTTACTGTAAAAACAGAGTAAGCGTGATAGAACCGTGTAAACATATGTTTAATAAAGCAAAACTAAATCATGGTTCACAGTGTACATTATCTTTTACATTGTAACAAAGAGATTTATGGGTATCAGGATAACACGTCTTCACTGAGGGCTAGGTAAAATCCGTATTTCCAGTTGTAGCAGGATACTATGTAGTTCAGATTGAAGAACAAGTCAAGGTAGTTGGGCCCTGACACGTTTCACCAATAGGGCATCATCATAGGGCACAAAGATTTGTCCTGCTGTGTTCATTAAATGCTGTTGTGGGTGATATACAAAAGGAGGTGAAATATTCTGGTAACTAATAACATCTAATACTGCACCAATATGGTCTGCACTGATGATACCATCGTCAGCACTGATATCCCCATCCTTTGCCTGCTAGAAAAACCCAGTGCTTATAGCTTCCTTTAGGATAAGGGGATACACCCTAGTGCTTAGAGGTTGTTGTAGGGTAACAGTACACACAAACCCCAGTGCTTAAATGAAAAGGTGGGTTAAGGCCACACAAACCCCAGTGCTTACAGCTTCTTGCGGAAAGGGATACACCCCAGTGCTTATGTGCTTAGAGAATGTTTTGGGACAACAGTACACATAAACCCAGTGCTTATAGCTTGTTGTAGAATAAGCGGTTTCACCCCAGTGCTTAGAGGATGTTGTGCAATAACAGCACACACAAATCCCAGTGCTTACAGCTTCTTGTGGGATAATGGGATACACCCCAGTGCTTAAAGTGGACCAACACCCAGGATTTTGACTATCCTGGGTCTTGGTCCACTTCGGTGGGGTGCCCCGCTGTGTGAAACCCCCCCGAACCCCCCGAAAAACTCACCTCTCCCCGCGCCGACGGACAAGCGGCTCCTCCGCCTCCCGCGCGTCCCTCGACGCGCGCGTGCCCGCGCCGGCCATTCACAGAAGATAAGGTAAGGGGTTTGGGGGGGTTTCACCCCGCGGGACATCCCGATCTCGGATGTCCCGCGGGGAGGGAGGTGATCGGCCCGGGAATCTTATAGATTCCCGGGCCGATCACCCGTGGGTGTTGGTCCACTTTAAAGGAAGATGTGAGTTAAGGGGGAACACAAACCCCAGTGCTTATAGCTTCTTGTAGGGCAAGGGGTTACACCTCAGTGCTTAGAGGATTTTGTGGGATAACAGTACACACAAAGCCCAGTGCTTGCAGCTTCTTTTGGGATAATGGGATACACCTCTGTGCTTATAGGAAAAGGTGGGTTTAGGCCGCACACAAACCCCAGTGCTTAAATGAAAAGGTGGGGTGAGGGGGCTCCCAAACCCCCAGTGCTTATAGTTTCTTGTAGGATAAGGGAATACACCCCAGTGCTTAGAGGATGTTGTGGGATAATGGTACACACAAACCCCAGTGCTTACAGCTTCTTGTGGCAAAATGGGGAACACCTCAGTCCTTAAAGGAAGATGTGGGTTAAAGAGGACCAAAACACACGGTGATCGGCCTGGGAATCTATAAGATTCCTCGGCCGATCGATTCCTTCCCCCCCCCCCCCCCCCGGGCATCCAAAATTGAGATGCTCCGCTGTGTGAAACCATACACTAAGCTTCATTTCCGGTCCAACTGTGCATGCACGAGGCGCATCCCTGCTCTCCCTCTAACAGTGCTTAAAGGAAAAGGTAGGTTAAGGTCGCACACAAACCCTAATGCTTATAGCTTCTTGTAGGATAAGCGGATACATCCCAGTGTTTAAACAAAAACGTGGGTTAAGGCCGCACACAAAACCCAGTGCTTAAATGAAAAGGGGGGTTAAGGGCACACAAACCCCAGTGCTTAAAAGAAAAGGTGAGTTAAGGGGGCACACAAACCCCAGTGCTTAAAAGAAAAGGTGAGTTAAGGGGGCACACAAACCCCAGTGCTTAAATGAAACCGTACATAACAGTACATACAAACCCCAGTGCTTACAGCTTCTTGTGGAATGATGGGAAACACCTTTAGTCCTTAAGGAAGATGTGGTTTAAAGTGGACCAAAACCCACTGTGATCGGCCCAGGAATCTATAAGATTCCTCAGCCGATGCATTCCTTCATGCACCTCCTCTAACAGACTGCTGCTCGCACACATAACATCAGGCCTCTAGCCAATTGTCAATGCTTGGTCATCTATATTTGGATGCTTTACCTATAGCTGAGCAACTGCTAAACCTCAGAAAGCTGCTTGCACCATTACCGTACACAGCTGTCCTCTTGGCCTTATAGCATGTTGGGGGAGGAAGGATATACAGGACCAAGAGGGAAACCAGAGAAGCTGAATTTCGGCAGCTAAGAGATCCTCCAGCAGATGTCAAGGCCTCTAAGCAGAGAACTCACCACACCATTGCAGACCAAATGCAACAAATTACAAAGCAAACTGTCAATGCTCATTCAGATATCAGAACCATGCCCCATCTATATTTGTATGCTTTACCTATAGCCGAGCAACCTCTAAACCTCAGAAAGCTGCTTGCACCATCACAGTACACAGGTGTCCTCTAGGAAGTCCTTACAGCATGTGGGTGGAGGAAGGATATACAGGACCAAGAGGGAAACCAAAGAAGCTCAAGAGATCCTCTACCAGATGTCAAGGCCTCTAAGCAGAGAACTCAACATGTAGCACAGTGCAGTCTATTGTAGAGTTTACAATCTTCAGGGTGACTTGGACACTTTGAGTGTCTGGGCATCCACTTGGCAAATGAAATCAAACGAGATCTTGCTTCACACATAGGCCTTCTCAGGGGTTAGCTGGGCTACAATGGTAGCTCTGAGATCCCCATTCAAGCCATCAATACAGAGGGCTGCATTGTTTGCAATAGCGCCTTGAGCTAGTATCAGTGGCCCACATGAGCAGGGAGGGTTTTTTTTAACTTTTTGCATGAAAAATCCCTTTAATGGTCCGAGATGGAGCCACATAACTTTTACATGGCTGGCATTTAAAGGGTTAAAGTGAACCAAACCCCAGCAGTGATGCCAAACCCAACTACCCTATACTCCTTTCCCTGGGAGTAGATAAATAAAGTCCTGTTTCTAGAGTTATATTTCTGAGTCCCAAAGTCATTAGATCATGGGGGAGGGGGGCATATTATACTTAATGGAGAACCCAGAGTCACAAGATTTGAACTATAGCGTGTGCGGTTTGGGTGCTGGTCATGTTGTAATCTGCCAATTTCTGGTGCTGCCACCCGAACCTCCAGCAATCCAGGACTTCTGGGAAATTTCTAGATATATTGCTGGAAAAGGAGAGAAGACAGGATGGCAAAATCATCCAAAAGGTGCTGCCTCAGGGCTGAAGGGTAGCAGGGGGTAGTCACAAACATGGGATTTGTGAGGAGGTTATTCTCTTCTTCTTTGAGACCCCGAGAAACCATTTCATGGGATTTCCAGCTATCACGACTGCAGATGTTCAGCTGTGTGAAACCTCTGCTCTAATCCTCAAGTAGCTCCTCCTCCTCAGTTTTCATGTATCTCATTATAGTGTCTCGGAGTTCTGCGAATACTCGAATAACACCCCTGTACTGAGACGTATGAGACCCATCAAAGTATGTGTAAGGAGTAAATGCCCAGAGGAAATCCTTTCTATAGATGGTTTATTATTCACCTGAGCCGATCTGTAGAGGAACTTTCTCCTTCTCTTTTCTCACAAATATTTATCCCTCCTCCCCAGTTTTCACATTTCCCACTATTAGGTCTCCCGGGGCCATGAAGAATGAGAAGGTGCGTGTGCTCAGTGACGGGGGTCGGTGAGTGAGGAGAATGGTAATGCCCTAAATATATAAAGCATCTGTTACCCTGTGATGGGAGGAGCTGTTGATCCCCCCATAAAAGTGTTCCTGTAGTAAGCCTCGTGTTCTAATTGGTACAATTAACTCTGGAAGACATGAAATAAGATCTGCTACCAGCCTCTGTGACCTCACAAGACCAGTTTGCAGAATGATAGGTGTGACGGGTGTGGCCAAGAAGGAGTGGATTGTTTCTGTGCTTTGTGAAACCACCGGTCATGCGAGCCTGATAGGCTCTAGGTCTAGGTCTACAGCCACTGTGGAATATTCTGGGAGAGGTATCGAGCGGTCCTGTTCTCTGGGTTATTGCACCCTGCTGCCGCCTATTAAACAGGAAGTCCAGCGATTTTTGGCTGGCCTTCCTCCTCAATGTTATACAGTCCTTCACCTTATTCTGAGAATGCCAGAATGCGGAGGAGCAGCAGGTTTTGGAGGTGTGGAGGTTGGGATGTGGGAGGAGGATGGGATGTGGGGGGAGGAGGTTGAATGTGGGAGAAGGGTGAGGAGCTCAGGATGTGGAGGGGGGTGAGGAGGTTGGGATGTGGAGAGAGAGGTCAGAAGGTTGGGATGTGGAGGGGTGAAGAGGTTGGAATGTGGAGGTGGGTAATGTGGTTGGGAGGCGAGAAGCTTGGGACGTGGAGGAGGGGAGCTCGGGACGTGGAGGAGGGGGCGAGGAGCTCGGGACATGGAGGAGAGGACGAGGAGCTCGAGGCATGGAGGAGGGGAGCTCGGGACATGTAGGAGGGGGTCGAGGAGCTCGGGACATAGAGGAGGGGGTGAGGAGCTTGGGCCTTGGAGGAGAGGGCGAGGAGCTTGGGACGTAGAGGACGCGAGGAGCTCAGGGTGTGAAGGAGGGGCGAGGAGCTCAGGATGTAGAGGAGGGGGTGAGGAGCTCCGGATGTAAAGAGGGGACGAGGAGCTCAAGCTATGGAGGAGAGGGCGAGGAGCTCGGGACGTAGAGGAGGGGAGCTCGAGACATGGAGGAAAGGACGAGGAGCTTGGGACATGGAGGAGAGGACGAGGAGCTCGGGACATGGAGGAGAGGAAGAGGAGCTCGGGACATAAAGGGGGGGTGAGGCGCTCAGGATGTAGAGGAGGGGCTGAGGAGGTCCGGATGTAAAGGAGGGGACGAGGAGCTCAGGACGTGATGGGGTGAGGAGGTTGGAATGAGGAGAGAGGGGCCAGAAGGTTGGGATGTGGAGGGGGTGAGAAGGTTGGGATGTGGAGGAGGGGAGCTCGGGACATGAAGCAGGGGAGCTCAGGACGTGGAGGAGAGGGCAAGGAGCTCAGGACGTGAAGGAGGGGATGAGGAGCTCGGGACGTGAAGGAGGGGGCGAGAAGCTCAGGACGTGAAGGAGGGGGCAAGGAGCTCGGGACATGAAGGAGGGGACAAGGAGCTTGGGATATGTAGGAGGGGCAAGGAGCTTGGGATATGGAGGAGGGGACGAGGAGCTTGAGACGTGAAGGAGGGACATGGAGCTCGGGACGTGGAGGAGGGACGAGGAGCTCGGGACATGGAGGGGGGGCGTAGCTCAGGACGTGGAGGAGGGGACGAGGAGCTCGGGACGTGGAGGAGGGACGTGGAGAAGGGACGAGGAGCTCGGGACGTGGAGGAGGGACGAGGAGCTCGGGACGTGGAGGAGGGACGAGGAGCTCGGGACGTGGAGGAGGGACAAGGAGCTCGGGACGTGGAGGAGGGACGAGGAGCAGGGGATGTGGAGGAGGGGCGTAGCTCGGGATGAGGAGGGGACAGGAGCTCGGGACGTGGAGGAGGGACGAGGAGCTCGGGACGTGGAGGAGGGACGAGGAGCTCGGGACGTGGAGGAGGGGACCAGGAGCTCAGAACGTGGAGGAGGGGACCAGGAGCTCAGGACGTGGAGGGCGGGACAAGGATTTTGGGACGTGAAGGAGGGAGGAGGAGTTCGGGACGTGGAGGAGAGGGCAAGGAGCTCGGGACATGAAGGAGGGGACAAGGAGCTTGGGATATGTAGGAGGGGGCAAGGAGCTTGAGACGTGGAGGAGGGTTGATTGGACAAGAGCCCACAAGTGCACCATAAGATTGGGGAACGGTGAGCCTTTATGGGGGATCTGGGGGCAGGGCCGGAATATGAGGAGGTTGCAAGTGGCTTGTGCCCCTGGATCTCCACCATTTGCCCTGCAAGAGGGCCCCCACCAACTTTGGGGCTATAGTTGAGGGCACCAGGAAAAATCGGGATGCCTCAGGGGCAAGAAACAAAACACGGGAGTCAAATTCCCAGGTTTTGCTCCGCTTTCATCCAGCCCTGTCCGGGGCGGGGTTCACACAGAGAGGCAGCCTAATTCGGGATGCCCCCAGGCCAAGATACAATACCCGGTATGGTCAAAATGATGTTTCTTTTTTTTCTCCTACTGTGATGGAGAGAATTTGGCCTCAGGAAGAGAGAAGCCGCCTCACCTTCTCTCACCTTCTCAACATGGCCGCCCCCCAGTAGTATAATAGTACTACTACTATTATAATACTGTTATAATAGTATTACTACTACCGCTTGGGGCATGTGTACACTCACTGCACGGATGGGTTAAATGCGGAGAACGAATTCCTATGTGTGCGCAAGCATACAATGGCCATCTATGCATTAAAAAAAATATTAAAATTATTACTATGTTATATTTAATATATTATACTATAATAGTAGTATAGTAGTAGTATGCTAAGGCAGGAATAAACACACCCCTCAGCCCCGTCCCCGCTCTTTGTCTCCTCACAGCGTCTCCTCCGCCTTCCCAGCCGGCGGCCATGTTTGTGTAGCCCAGGTGTTTGTCTCCTAAGGCGGCGGCCATATTGGTGTAGCCGCGCTCACCCACTGAGGAGAAGCGCGGGGACATTTCCTCTTATCTCTATCACTAGAGGAGTATGTGTATGCCGGGGGGGGGGGGGGGGGGGGAGAGATGGCGCCATTTCCCTCGCTGTTCGGAGTGTCGCAGTGACGCTGTAGAAACGTGTCCCCGCGCACTGAGCTCTTGGCTGTCATTTTGGTGTGTAAGGAGGAGCGGCCATCTTGGTGCAAGCGCGGGATAGCGGTAAGGCAGAAACGCTCTGTAGCTTGTTATTCCACTGCTCTTTTATGTTACAGAGAGAGGAGGGGGCGGGGCCAATGTTCCCGCCACTATACTGTAGCCGTGAGAGGTCACCATGACAACCAGGGCAGTACAGTCAGTCACGCTATCTCCTGATCATGTGATTCTGCTTAGCCATGGCCTGAGGCAGTAACATTGTGGCAAGAATGGGTGTGTGTAGGAGCTGCTGTCTCTTCTCTTGTCGCCATGGTTACAGGTGACCTCAGTAATATACAGGGTTTCCTGCACAGCTCCCTCCTGTCACCATTATTATTATGATGCTGATTGGCTGCGTGGCTCTCACGTGGGCAGTGACGTTCTGGCCGCTGAACGTTGTAATCACAGCGGGCAGCTCTCATTGGAGGAGAGGCCGCGTATGCGCCTATCTTATATGTTTCCCCCCTGTACATACATATTGCCCACATTAATCCGGACCTTCACCCTGAATTAGAGCCTATCTTACATGTTTCCCCCTGTACATACAGATTGCCCACATTAATCCGGACCCACACCCTGAATAAGAGCCTATCTTATATGTTTCCCAAACCCTGTACATACAGATTGCTCACATTAATCCAGACCCACACCCCGAATAAGAGCCTATCTGATATGTTTCCCACACCCTGTACATACAGATTGCCCACATTAATCCGGACCCACACCCTGAATAAGAGCCTATCTTATATGTTTCCCCTACCCTGTACATACAGATTGCTCACATTAATCCGGACCCACACCCTGAATAAGAGCCTATCTTATATGTTTCCCCCCCTGTACATACAGATTGCTCACATTAATCCGGACCCACACCCTGAATAAGAGCCTATCTTATATGTTTCCCCCCCTGTACATACAGATTGCTAACATTAAAAATCATCCTACCTGCATCTACTGCATGTTATGAGCATTCAAACATCCAAGATGGCGGCTCATCAGGCAGCCTGCAAACAGGAAGTGCATTCTGACTGTGCTGCTCTGCATTCTGGGACTGCTGACCTTTTCCTGACCCCAGCTCTGCTCTGTCTATAATTAATATCAGTATATTAATCTTACAATATATATATATTTAATATCAGTATATTAATATTACTATATATATATATATATATATATATATATATATATATATATATATATAAAAGCCAAAACATATGGAATAACATTGTAACACGAACACTTTAATACCAGACATGTAAGGACAATTCTGCATAAAAATATTATAAATCAAAAAAGTTTTCAAATATTAAATTTTGTTAGGCCAGGAGAAGTCACACAATGATTTGATAATTTAAAAATAAAATTAAAAAAAACCCTGTTTAAAGGAGCAGTATTGCGAAATTTGCATGAAAAAAGATAAATAATTAAATAACCACACAATAGCTTCTAACATGTGTATAAATAATCTGCCGATAAAAAAAGGAAAAAATATCTGCCTTTCTTTTAAATTGTATAATGACAATGGCTCAGTCCATTTGCTGAATAGGGGGATCTGCTGGGTTGTATTTAGTGAGCTGCTTCATTTAGCCCACTGGTCTCCTAGCAACACTTTACCTCAGAGGCTGACACTGTAATCAGTGGTAACGGCTGTGTGTGTGTGAGGTGCTGCTTTTGTTATGAGACCAGGTGACTCAAATGTGTAAAATCTATACAAAATAAACTAAACTGACTGAAAATGACTGAAATTCTTCTTTGAATAACTGTGCAGGAAAATCTAAAGGTATTAAAGTGGAACAAAACCCTGAGTTGCCGACCCTGAAGTCTATAAGACCCAGCCATTGACCTTGCCCCTTGGGCATTCTAAATCAGGATGCCCCACTGTGTGAAATGACCCCTGGATAACCACAGATCCCCCCATTTTTCTGGCGCGCTCACGCAGATAGTCATTTAGACAGGCCGGGCGGCCAGGAAGGTTACTGCTCAGGCTCCCCATCTGCATGCAAACAGCGCTGATTGGATGAGAGCCCGCGCATGTGCTGTGGGACAGGGAAAGGTACGTTTTCACAGGCGAACTTGGGGATGTCACATATCAGGGCATCCCAAGTCGGGATGCCCCTAGGGGCACAAAACAAAACTCCAGATAGTGAAAATCCTGGGTTGGGCTTTGCTCAAAACACACAAAGCTGAAAGAAAGATCATATGGAAAAATGAAAAATAAGAATATGAAAGAGAAAATGGTAAACTGAAAGATTCTGCAGCAGAGCCAACATGAAGGGAAAACTGTCAAAATCAGATAAATGACTTCTAGAGCTTTTCTCTCTGTTTTAGATATATAAGTTCTGGCCAGGCAATGTTGCAATGTTGTTATCTTATGCTGGACGGCTGCCAGCACTGAACAGCTGATACTTTGATACATTGTTTCACCCCTCTCCTCAGCATGGAACAGGCCAGAGTGTCGGGTCCCGACACTCAGAAGACATAAACATGAGCTATTAGTCTCCAGCTGTTCAACACAGACATCATTTTTTTTCTAAATTTGTAATTCTTACTCCAACACTTACCTACAGAGCGCCGGTGCTATACACTGAGCCGTCTGTGATGATGAGTTGGACGCTAAATGTCTCTGTTAAATGTGGTATTGCGATACACAGAAAAAATAGGCACTCCGCACCACCATACAATCACCTATACACTAGGTGCTGGCTGTGTGCAGGGCCCCCCTCCCCCACGTAATAGGGGCAACACTATCTACTCGTTAATTGGGGCCACCAGACCAGCCCCACAAAGCCCCGCACACAAATGCAGCCGCACCAACCACAATAAAATGAAATCACCCTTTATTGTATATGGGAAAAATATTGTCAATTCACACAAATGACATACATTTAAAAACAATTAAAAGTGCTGAACAGCCGGATAAAATAGTAACTGGCTCTTCCACATAAGTATATAGGTTCCCATACCTACAAAAATACATAAAAGTGAAAAGAACAACAAAGGCCAATGAAAAAAAAGACAATGAATATTGTGATGATTATCGGCACTCAGATCAACAATTGCATAAACAAACCCGGGGTCCGGGGTTAACCCCACATTAAAGTGACAAATGCCATAAACATAAGTGCTGTAAAGAATTCTGTACCCCAAAGTGCTAAGTGCCCTATGAAAATCGATCAAAAACAATCCAAAGTCTTAGGTGCTATATCACTAACAGTGCTGCGCTGCTGACTCAGCAGAACAATAGGGTAAACGGGAACTAAATATTAAAAGATTTTATCACCAAGTCATTGGAGCCAAAGTCCGGCGTCAGGACAAGCTGGAAAAACAATGTGGTATTGCGTACAGCGCCCGGCGGTCACCGTTCGCAACCTGTCGTTACCTGGCGCTATGGCTTGATGAATAAACCCATAAGCTGACAGAGGATGAATAAAGAATCCTCCTATTAGGCAGCACCACCTATCTGCCGTATTTTTCGCCCTATAAGACGCACTAATTTTCCCCCAAAAGTGGGGGGAAAATGTCAGTGCGTCTTATTGGGCAAAGTTAAAAAAATAAATAAATAAATAAAAACAAAAGAAATATACTTACCTAAGCCTCGCGCTGCGACACCCGGAACGCCAGCCGATGAAAGAATGACAGGCAGGGAAAGTGCAGGGTAAATGAACCCCGCCCACGGTCTCTGCTCCTGCCGCTCCCGGCACCGCCGCTGCTTATCGGGCCGTAGCGGGCACACACCCGGTCCGTGCAGCCAGTAGGCACCCCGGCTGCATGGAGCGGGTGTGTTCCCGCTATGGCCCAATAAGCAGCGGCGGTGCCGGGAGCGGCAGGAGCAGAGACCGTGGGCGGGGTTCATTTACCCTGCACTTTCCCTGCCTGTCATTCTTTCATCGGCTGGCGTCAAGCCAATTAAAGAGCGGCAGGCAGGGAGAGGGCAGGGTAACTGAACCCCGCCCACTGTCCCCGCGTCTTATGGACAGGTTCGTATTATAGGGCGAAAACTACGGTATATATGTTTTATGTAGTTGCGTGATCATTATAGAGATTTATAAGAAGTGCGCCATCAATTCATAATTACGCTAGTAACAATCCCGCCAGAAGCCCAAATGGTCTATGTTGGGTTCTGTTCTTAGTTTTAAAAGGGCTGAAGAAAGCTCCCTTTGAACCCATCTCTGAGGCTTCAGATAAGTTTTGTTACATTGTTTTTTGCTCGCTTTCCTCTCCGCTCGTAGAATGAGCAATTGATCGGCTTTGTCATCCAAAGAGACGTAGTGCTCGTATTTTCCAGTTTAAAAATGATCAAAGTATCCTCGGCTTTTCAGAGATCACGTGAGATTGTCTTCTCTCCTTTTTCCCTGAGCCTGGACAAGGAAGCTGGAAGTTATACAATCACTCTTACCCTCTTTAGAAAGGTTAAAGAACTGGAGGAAATCAGACCAGCTCCTTTTTTTTGGGCCCGAAGAACAAATTTTAGGCCTCAAGATTGACAATTTTAAGATTAGGCTTTTCAATAGGCATAGGTGAATATTGGGTGTCCTCACACCTGATTTAACTATCATGCCCTGAATTGCTCCCCCCCTACGAAGAGCAACTTTTGGCAATTTTCACTGCTCCTGCTCCAGATAATGCCACCTGTTTTAGCTGTAAAGCCCCGCCTCCTCTATTAATTGCCACTGTTGTGTGTGGCAATGATTTTTTTAAATCATCCTGGAAAACTTTTTTTTTTCTTTCCCTCTATGTAAATAAGGCGATCAATCATTACATAAGTGTGATGATCAATCATTACATAAGTGAGATGATCAATCATTACATAAGTGTTGTGATCAATCATTACATAAGCGTGGCCATCAATCATTACATAAGTGTTGTGATCAATCATTACATAAGTGTGGTGATCAATCATTACATAAGTGTTGTGATCAATCATTACATAAGCGTGGCCATCAATCATTACATAAGCGTGGCCATCAATCATTACATAAGTGTGGTCATCAATCATTACATAAGTGTGGCCATCAATCATTACATAAGCGTGGCCATCAATCATTACATAAGTGTGGCCATCAATCATTACATAAGTGTTGTGATCAATCATTACATAAGTGTGGCCATCAATCATTACATAAGCGTGGCCATCAATCATTACATAAGCGTGGTGATCAATCATTACATAAGCGTGGCCATCAATCATTACATAAGCGTGGCGATCAATCATTACATAAGCGTGGCCATCAATCATTAATAAGTGTGACGCTCAATCATTACATAAGTGTGGCCATCAATCATTACATAAGCGTGGCCATCAATCATTACATAAGTGTGGTGATCAATCATTACATAAGCGTGACCATCAATCATTACATAAGTGTGGTCATCAATCATTACATAAGCGTGGCCATCAATCATTACATAAGCGTGGCCATCAATCATTACATAGGTGTGGTGATCAATCATTACATAAGCGTGGGCATCAATCATTACATAAGTGTGGTAATCAATCATTACATAAGCGTGGGCATCAATCATTACATAGGTGTGGCCATCAATCATTAATAAGTGTGACGCTCAATCATTACATAAGTGTGGCCATCAATCATTACATAAGTGTGGCCATCAATCATTACATAAGTGTGGCCATCAATCATTACATAAGTGTGGTCATCAATCATTACATAAGTGTGGCCATCAATCATTACATAAGCGTGGCCATCAATCATTACATAAGTGTGGCCATCAATCATTACATAAGTGTTGTGATCAATCATTACATAAGTGTGGCCATCAATCATTACATAAGCGTGGCCATCAATCATTACATAAGCGTGGCCATCAATCATTACATAAGCGTGGTGATCAATCATTACATAAGCGTGGCCATCAATCATTACATAAGCGTGGCCATCAATCATTAATAAGTGTGAAGCTCAATCATTACATAAGTGTGGCCATCAATCATTACATAAGCGTGGCCATCAATCATTACATAAGTGTGGTGATCAATCATTACATAAGCGTGACCATCAATCATTACATAAGTGTGGTCATCAATCATTACATAAGCGTGGCCATCAATCATTACATAAGCGTGGCCATCAATCATTACATAAGTGTGGTGATCAATCATTACATAAGCGTGGGCATCAATCATTACATAAGTGTGGTAATCAATCATTACATAAGCGTGGGCATCAATCATTACATAGGTGTGGCCATCAATCATTAATAAGTGTGACGCTCAATCATTACATAAGTGTGGCCATCAATCATTACATAAGTGTGGCCATCAATCATTACATAAGTGTGGCCATCAATCATTACATAAGTGTGGTGATCAATCATTACATACGCGTGGCCATCAATCATTACATAAGTGTGGTCATCAATCATTACATAAGTGTGGCCATTAATCATTACATAAGTGTGGCCATCAATCATTACATAAGCGTGGCCATCAATCATTACATAAGTGTGGCCATCAATCATTACATAAGTGTGGTCATCAATCATTACATAAGTGTGGCCATTAATCATTACATAAGTGTAGCCATCAATCATTACATAAGCGTGGCCATTAATCATTACATAAGCGTGGCCATCAATCATTACATAAGTGTGGCCATCAATCATTACATAAGTGTTGTGATCAATCATTACATAAGCTTGGCCATCAATCATTACATAAGCGTGGCCATCAATCATTACATAAGCATGACCATCAATCATTACATAAGCTTGGCCATCAATCATTAATAAGTGTGACGCTCAATCATTACATAAGTGTGGTGATCAATCATTACATAAGCGTGGCCATCAATCATTACATAAGCGTGGCCATTAATCATTACATAAGCGTGGCCATCAATCATTACATAAGTGTTGTGATCAATCATTACATAAGTGTGGCCATCAGGCATTAATAAGTGTGACGCTCAATCATTACATAAGTGTGGTGATCAATCATTACATAAGTGTGGCCATCAATCATTACATAAGTGTGGCCATCAATCATTACGTAAGAGTGGCCATCAATCATTACATAAGCGTGGCCATCAATCATTACATAAGTGTGGTGATCAATCATTACATAAGCGTGGGCATCAATCATTACATAAGTGTGGTAATCAATCATTACATAAGCGTGGGCATCAATCATTACATAAGTGTGACCATCAATCATTAATAAGTGTGACGCTCAATCATTACATAAGTGTGACGCTCAATCATTACATAAGTGTGGCCATCAATCATTACATAAGTGTGGCCATCAATCATTACATAAGTGTGGTGATCAATCATTACATAAGCGTGGGCATCAATCATTACATAAGTGTGGTGATCAATCATTACATAAGCGTGGCCATCAATCATTACATAAGCGTGACCATCAATCATTACATAACTGTGGTCATCAATCATGACTTAAGCGTGGCCATCAATCATTACATAAGCGTGGCCATCAATCATTACATAAGTGTTGCGATCAATCATTACATAAGCGTGGCCATCAATCATTACATAAGCGTGGCCATCAATCATTACATAAGTGTGGTCATCAATCATTACATAAGTGTGGCCATTAATCATTACATAAGTGTGGTCATCAATCATTACATAAGTGTGGCCATCAATCATTACATAAGCGTGGCCATCAATCATTACATAAGTGTGGCCATCAATCATTACATAAGTGTTGTGATCAATCATTACATAAGTGTGGCCATCAATCATTACATAAGCGTGGCCATCAATCATTACATAAGCGTGGTGATCAATCATTACATAAGCGTGGCCATCAATCATTACATAAGCGTGGCCATCAATCATTACATAAGCGTGGCCATCAATCATTAATAAGTCTGACGCTCAATCATTACATAAGTGTGGCCATCAATCATTACATAAGCGTGGCCATCAATCATTACATAAGTGTGGTGATCAATCATTACATAAGCGTGACCATCAATCATTACATAAGTGTGGTCATCAATCATTACATAAGCGTGGCCATCAATCATTACATAAGCGTGGCCATCAATCATTACATAAGTGTGGTGATCAATCATTACATAAGCGTGGGCATCAATCATTACATAAGTGTGGTAATCAATCATTACATAAGCGTGGGCATCAATCATTACATAGGTGTGGCCATCAATCATTAATAAGTGTGACGCTCAATCATTACATAAGTGTGGCCATCAATCATTACATAAGTGTGGCCATCAATCATTACATAAGTGTGGCCATCAATCATTACATAAGTGTGGTGATCAATCATTACATAAGCGTGGGCATCAATCATTACATACGCGTGGCCATCAATCATTACATAAGTGTGGTCATCAATCATTACATAAGTGTGGCCATTAATCATTACATAAGTGTGGCCATCAATCATTACATAAGCGTGGCCATCAATCATTACATAAGTGTGGCCATCAATCATTACATAAGTGTGGTCATCAATCATTACATAAGTGTGGCCATTAATCATTACATAAGTGTAGCCATCAATCATTACATAAGCGTGGCCATCAATCATTACATAAGCGTGGCCATCAATCATTACATAAGTGTGGCCATCAATCATTACATAAGTGTTGTGATCAATCATTACATAAGCTTGGCCATCAATCATTACATAAGCGTGGCCATCAATCATTACATAAGCATGACCATCAATCATTACATAAGCTTGGCCATCAATCATTAATAAGTGTGACGCTCAATCATTACATAAGTGTGGTGATCAATCATTACATAAGCGTGGCCATCAATCATTACATAAGCGTGGCCATTAATCATTACATAAGCGTGGCCATCAATCATTACATAAGTGTTGTGATCAATCATTACATAAGTGTGGCCATCAGGCATTAATAAGTGTGACGCTCAATCATTACATAAGTGTGGTGATCAATCATTACATAAGTGTGGCCATCAATCATTACATAAGTGTGGCCATCAATCATTACGTAAGAGTGGCCATCAATCATTACATAAGCGTGGCCATCAATCATTACATAAGTGTGGTGATCAATCATTACATAAGCGTGGGCATCAATCATTACATAAGTGTGGTAATCAATCATTACATAAGCGTGGGCATCAATCATTACATAAGTGTGGCCATCAATCATTAATAAGTGTGACGCTCAATCATTACATAAGTGTGACGCTCAATCATTACATAAGTGTGGCCATCAATCATTACATAAGTGTGGCCATCAATCATTACATAAGTGTGGTGATCAATCATTACATAAGCGTGGGCATCAATCATTACATAAGTGTGGTGATCAATCATTACATAAGCGTGGCCATCAATCATTACATAAGCGTGACCATCAATCATTACATAACTGTGGTCATTAATCATGACTTAAGCGTGGCCATCAATCATTACATAAGCGTGGCCATCAATCATTACATAAGTGTTGCGATCAATCATTACATACGCGTGGCCATCAATCATTACATAAGCGTGGCCATCAATCATTACATAAGTGTGGTCATCAATCATTACATAAGTGTGGCCATTAATCATTACATAAGTGTGGCCATCAATCATTACATAAGCGTGGCCATCAATCATTACATAAGTGTGGCCATCAATCATTACATAAGTGTTGTGATCAATCATTACATAAGCGCGGCCATCAATCATTACATAAGTGTGGCCATGAATCATTTCATAAGCGTGATGATCAATCATTACATAAGCTTGGCCATCAATCATTACATAAGCGTGGCCATCAATCATTACATAAGCATGACCATCAATCATTACATAAGCTTGGCCATCAATCATTAATAAGTGTGACGCTCAATCATTACATAAGTGTGGTGATCAATCATTACATAAGCGTGGCCATCAATCATTACATAAGCGTGGCCATTAATCATTACATAAGTGTGGCCATCAATCATTACATAAGTGTTGTGATCAATCATTACATAAGTGTGGCCATCAATCATTACATAAGTGTGGCCATCAATCATTACATAAGTGTGGCCATCAATCATTACATAAGTGTGGCCATCAATCATTACATAAGAGTGGCCATCAATCATTACATAAGCGTGGCCATCAATCATTACATAAGTGTGGCCATCAATCATTACATAAGTGTGGCCATCAATCATTACATAAGTGTTGTGATCAATCATTACATAAGCGTGGCCATCAATCATTACATAAGCGTGGTGATCAATCATTACATAAGCGTGGCCATCAATCATTACATAAGCGTGGTGATCAATCATTACATAAGCGTGGCCATCAATCATTACATAAGCGTGGTGATCAATCATTACATAAGTGTGGCCATCAATCATTACATAAGCGTGGCCATCAATCATTACATAAGCGTGGCCATCAATCATTATATATGTGTTGTGATCAATCATTACATAAGTGTGGCCATCAATCATTAATAAGTGTGACGCTCAATCATTACATAAGTGTGGTGATCAATCATTACATAAGCATGGCCATCAATCATTACATAAGCGTGGCCATCAATCATTACATTAGTGTTGTGATCAATCATTACATAAGTGTGGCCATCAATCATTACATAAGTGTGGCCATCAATCATTACATAAGTGTGGTGATCAATCATTACATAAGCGTGGCCATCAATCATTACATAAGCGTGACCATCAATCATTACATAAGTGTGGTAATCAATTATTACATAAGCGTGGCCATCAATCATTACATAAGCGTGGCCATCAATCATTACATAAGTGTTGCGATCAATCATTACATACGCATGGCCATCAATCATTACATAAGCGTGGCCATCAATCATTACATAAGCATGGCCATTAATCATTACATAAGTGTGGCCATCAATCATTAAATAAGTGTTGCGATCAATCATTACATACGCGTGGCCATCAATCATTACATAAGTGTGGTCATCAATCATTACATAAGCGTGGCCATTAATCATTACATAAGCGTGGCCATCAATCATTACATAAGCGTGGCCATCAATCATTACATAAGCGTGGCCATCAATCATTACATAAGCGTGGCCATTAATCATTACATAAGCGTGGCCATCAATCATTACATAAGTGTTGCGATCAATCATTACATACGCGTGGCCATCAATCATTACATAAGTGTGGTCATCAATCATTTCATAAGCGTGGCCATTAATCATTACATAAGTGTGGCCATCAATCATTACATAAGCGTGGTGATCAATCATTACATAAGCTTGGCCATCAATCATTACATAAGTGTGGCCATCAATCATTACATAAGTGTTGTGATCAATCATTACATAAGTGTTGTGATCAATCATTACATAAGCGTGGCCATGAATCATTACATAAGCGTGGTGATCAATCATTACATAAGCTTGGCCATCAATCATTACATAAGCGTGGCCATCAATCATTACATAAGCATGGTGATCAATCATTACATAAGCTTGGCCATCAATCATTACATAAGCGTGGCCATCAATCATTACATAAGCATGGCCATCAATCATTACATAAGCTTGACCATCAATCATTACATAAGCTTGGCCATCAATCATTACATATGTGTTGTGATCAATCATTACATAAGTGTGGCCATCAATCATTAATAAGTGTGACGCTCAATCATTACATAAGTGTGGTGATCAATCATTACATAAGCATGGCCATCAATCATTACATAAGCATGGCCATTAATCATTACATAAGTGTTGTGATCAATCATTACATAAGTGTGGCCATCAATCATTACATAAGCGTGGCCATCAATCATTACATAAGCGTGGCCATCAATCATTACTTAAGTGTGGTCATCAATCATTACATAAGCGTGGGCATCCATCATTACATAAGCGTGGGCATCAATCATTACATAAGTGTGGTGATCAATCATTACATAAGTGTGGCCATCAATCATTTTTTTTAATACATTTTTATTTATGCATTTAAAGTTGTAACATACATATACATATAATACAATATAACCATCCCCACATGGGGACAGCTCTTAACCTTACTTACACTAGAAAATTGCTATAGCGAGGATCTTAGCATCCTGATTTAGTAGGGAGATTGGCCTATATGAGGTACAGGAGTCTCTAGGCTTCCCCTCTTTATATATTAAGGTGATAGTTGCCTGTGCAAAGGTTTCAGGCAGGGTCCCCGAGTGCAAAGCCTCAGAGAAAACCTCCAACAGCCTCGACGCCAGAGCCGAACCATTCTTTTTATACCACTCCGAGGGTAGACCATCAGGTCCGGGGGCCTTCCGGTTAGACATCAGGGCGATCGCCTTTTCAATCTCAGTGCATGTTATCGGGCCAGCCAGCATTGCTCTGTCTGCCTCAGAGAGGGATGGGAGAGCAATGGTATCGGTGGCCATCAATCATTACATAAGTGTGGCCATCAGTCATTACATAAGCTTGGCCATCAATCATTACATAAGCGTGGTGATCAATCATTACATAAGCGTGGCCATCAATCATTACATAAGCGTGGCCATCAATCATTACATAAGTGTGGTGATCAATCATTACATAAGCGTGGCCATCAATCATTACATAAGCGTGGCCATCAATCATTACATAAGTGTGGTGATCAATCATTACATAAGTGTGGCCCTCAATCATTACATAAGCGTGGGCATTAGAGATGAGCGAACTTTTGAAAAATTCGATTCGACTGATTCGCCGAATTTTCCGCCAAAAATCGTTTTAACCCGAATTTATTCGCGACTAATCGCTATTAAAAACGGCTATTTTTGAGCCTCCTAGAGCCTCAAAAGGGTTGTAAACCATTCTGCCTTGCTGTAACACGCATAGGATGCGTGCTGGGTTAGTGAAATTATACTGCAAATAATTATCACATGCAGATCAGAGGCATCGCTAATAGAATCGCAGAGTGGCACAATTGCAGAGAGTTGGCATCTATAGTGCCTGAAAAACACACCCTGGAGCTGGTAGCAGCAGGAGACCAAAAATTAGCTGAATCACACCCTGGAGTTGCAAGCAGCAGCAGCAGCTGCAGGAGCCCAAACATAGCTTTAAAGAGACACTGGAGTTGGCTGCAGGAGGCCAAAAATTGGATGAATCACACCCTAGAGTTGCAAGCAGCAGCAGGAGTCCAGACATTGCGTGAAAGAGACACTGGAGTTGGCTGCAGGAGCACAAAAATTGGATGAATCACACCCTGGAGTTGCAAGCAGCAGCAGGAGCCCAAACATAGCTTGAAAGAGACACTGGAGTTGGCTGCAGGAGGCCAAAAATTGGATGAATCACACCCTGGAGTTGCAAGCAGCAGGAGCCCAAACATTGCGTGAAAGAGACACTGGAGTTGGCTGCAGGAGCCCAAAAATTGGATGAATCACACCCTGAAGTTGGCAGCAGCAGGAGCACAAACATAGCTTGAAAGAGACACTAGAGTTGGCTGCAGGAGCCCAAAAATTGGATCAATCACACCCTGAAGTTGGCAGCAGCAGGAGCACAAACATTAGCTGGAAGGCACACCCTGGAGTTGGCAGCAGCAGAAGCAGGAGCCCAAACATTGCTTGAAAGACACCCTGGAGTTGGCAGCAGCAGCAGCAGGAGGCCAAAAATTGGCTGAAAGGCACACCCTGAAGTTGGCATCAGCAGGAGGCCAAAAATTGGCTGAAAGGTACACCCTGAAGTTGGCATCAGCAGGAGCCCAAAAATTGGCATAAAGACATAAATATGTTTTGCACCATTTGGAAAGTGTAAAACGTGGCACCATGCTGAATCTAGTCGCATGCATCAGCCATTGGTGGGTGGAAATCCTGGCTGATCCATCCCTGATTCATTTTGACAAAGGTGAGTCTCTCCACATTTTTAGTTGACAGACGAGTTCTCCTCGCCGTAACTATGGCTCCCGCCACACTAAACACCCGCTCAGATGGCACGCTACTGGCCGGGCAGGACAGCATTTCCAGGGCAAACTCTGCTAGTTGTGGCCACAAGCCAAGTTTGGCTGCCCAGAAGTCCAGCGGATCCTCAAGGTGTGTTGGCATGGTCATGTCAAGGTATGACATGACCTGCTGGTTGAGGTCCTGCTCCAGGTCTTCCTGCTGCTCATGAGTAGCCTTACTATGCGGGTGTAGAAAGCAACTCATTAGCGACTGAAGACTGAGGCTGCTGCTGATGGAGCTGCTGCTGCTGCTCCTGCCAACCCCCCCAGCAGGCATGGCAGTGGAAGGTGAGCGCAGAGGTCCCCCCGAGTCAGACCTGCGAGAGTATGGACCATGGCGCAGATAGGCATCGGCCAACTGACTATGTAGAATGTCTTTGTAGTAGTTCAGTTTGTCCTCCCTCTCGGCGGGTTTAAAAAATGCCCCCATTTTGTGCCGGAAGCAAGGGTCCAATAAGGTGGACAGCCAGAAGTCATCCCGGCGACAAATGGAAACAATTCTGGGGTCACTACGCAAGCACGTGAGCATGCTTCCTGCCATTTGTGCAAGTGACTCGGAGGGACTACCTGTCTCCATCTCCACTGCATACTGCCACGGTGTGTCCGGGTCCTCTGTCTTGCCTTCCTCACAACCCTCTGACTGCTCCTGCTCCTCCTCTCCTGTCCACTGACTAGATAAACCAGCCATTTCGCCAAGCCTAAACTGTGCTTTACTGGGCCCCTCCTCCTCTTCCTCCTCCTCCTCCAGTTCAGCTCCAACGGGGTTCATGTGGCCGTAAGATGTAGATGCCATGTCTCCAGTGCCCTGACCAGCCATGGTTTCCAACATGTGCTGTAGTACATGAAGCAGTGGAATCACGTCGTTCATCCCGTAATCCTGCCGACTGACAAATAAAGTGGCTTCCTCAAAGGGCCTGAGCAAACGGCAGGTGTCACGTATGAGCTGCCACTGGTTGACATTGAAGTTACACAGGGGAGTCCCCCCATCCGCTTGGATCATCAGGAAATCCGTGATGGCTTTTCTCTGTTCATATAATCAGACCAACATGTGAAGGATGGAATTCCAACGGGTGGAAACATCGCAAATCAGACTATGTTGGGGGCTACCGTTCTGACGCTGTAGCTCAAGAAGGGTGTGTTGGCGGTGTCTGAGTGGCTGAAGTGCATGCAAAGTTTCCTTGAAGTTGTTAGGATGTCTTGTAGATGGGGGGAAGACTTCAGAAGCTGCTTGACAACCAGATTGAAGACGTGAGCCATGCAGGGGGCATGGGTCAGGCTTCCTTGGTGCAGCACAGACAAAATGTTCTTCCCATTGTCGGTAACCATGTTTCCCATTTTCAGTTTTCTTGGAGTAAGCCATGTTTGGATTTCTTGATGAATAAATTTAAGCAGTTCCTCCCCTGTGTGACTCCGTTCGCCAAGACAAACCATGTGAAGCACTGCGTGACACCTCCGTGCCCTGCACACATGGTAGACTGGAGAGGCACTGAGACTTGACCCTACAGTGGAGGGTGAGGAGATGGCGGAGGATGAGGAGGCCGAGTCGCACGGTGTCACAGGCACAACGGCCAGGGAGCGCGGAGGCCGAAGCGGCGTGACCTGTTCAAGTTGCTGCTGCTGCAAAGGGACCACATTCACCCAGTGGGCCGTAAATGACCGTAGTTACAGCTCCAGACGGCGCTGCCATGCAATTTGCTACACACCGACAGGCTCAAGGACTGGCCCACCTTCTGTTCAACAAAATTGTGCAGCGCTGGTACTGCCTTCTTGGCAAAGAAATGACGGCTTGGGACTCTCCACCTCGGCTCGGCAGAAGCCATCAGTTCTCTGAAAGGTGCAGAGTCCACCACCTGAAAAGGGAGCGACTGCAGCACCAGCAACTTGGACAGGAGCACATTCAGCTTCTGCGCCGTAGGATGAGTGGGCGCATACTGCTGTCTCTTGGACATGGCTTCGCTGATGGATTGCTGGCGGGATGCATGACTTGGAGGAGGAGCAGGAGCATCAGGAGGAGCGACAGAGGATGGGTATGACGCACAGCTGCCTTCGGCTGACCTCTTTGGAGCCTCGGTTCTCCCAGGCCGCTTTATGGTGACGCATCATATGTTGACGCAGGGCCGTGGTGCCAACATTTGGGCCCTGCCCACGCTTCACCTTCTGCCTACATATCTTGCATGTGGCCATGTTACCCTCCAGCGGATGCATCACGAAAAACTGCCACACTGCCGAGTAGCTACTTTTTCCACCAACAGGCCGCACTCATTCACTGCTACTGCCCCTGCTCCACTACCTCCCGATAAGGTAGCCTGCCGTGCAGCAGGTGCTCTACCCCGGCCCCGTTTGGCTCCAGGCTTTACAATTCTGCCCCCAAGCTGACTGCCAACCATGCTGCTAACAACTTGCTGCCTCAGCTGCTGACTCCGGGGCAACCTGCGCCCCTCTTCTCCTGATGATGATGATGAAGCCCCTTCTGCACCCGGCTCCCAAGTGCGATCGGCTTCTTCATCATCATCATCACCGAGTTGTGGCTGCACGTCACTGATGTTCTCGGTTTCCTCAACAGTGTCTGGCGCAGGAGCTGGAACGCTCGCAACACCCACGCCACTTTCCATTTTCACTATTTGTCTGCCTAGTTAAAGAAGCCACCTCCATTTCTTGGCTGGGCAGTAGCTGCTGACTGTCCTCTATCTGATCGTCCTCCTCACTAAAGAGTGGAGCTGAACCCAAAGCATAGGATACGTCGCTGGGGGAGGGAACGGCGTAGGACAGAGGCAATGGGAGGACAGGGACTGCTCTCGGGGCATGCCAACTCAGGGTTTTGTCAGAGGAACATACCGACCCTAGACTGGGGGTCTCAGATGTAATTTGTGATGATGTTGATGAGCGCGTTAACCAATCTACCACGGCAGATGCGTTACTGGTGGAGACACGACCGCTAACAGATACTGGCAGATCAGGTCTCTTGACAGCAGGACAAAAACCAATTCAAAATGCAATAGCTTAATAAAGCTGAGGCTGAACAAGCTTATTTAGTATAACAGATAGGGTGCAAGGTGGTGGTTTGGGATACCCTGTGGCCTGGTGTTTTGACAGCAGGACAAAAACCAATTCAAAATGCAATAGCTTAATAAAGCTGAGGATGAACAAGCTGATTTAGTATAAAAGATAGGGTGCAACGTGGTGGTTTGGGATACCCTGCGGCCTGGTGTTTTGACAGCAGGACAAAAACCAATTCAAAATGCAATAGCTTAATAAAGCTGAGGATGAACACGCTGATTTAGTATAAAAGATAGGGTGCAACGTGGTGGTTTGGGATACCCTGCGGCCTGGTGTTTTGACAGCAGGACAAAAACCAATTCAAAATGCAATAGCTTAATAAAGCTGAGGATGAACAAGCTTATTTAGTATAACAGGGTGCAACGTGCAGGTTTGGGATACCCTGCGGCCTAGTGTTTTGGCAGCAGACCAAAAACCAATTCAAAATGCGATAGCTTGATTAAGCTGAAGATGAACAAGCGTATTTAGTATAACAGATAGGGTGCTACGTGCAGGTTTGGGATACCCTGCGGCCTGGTGTTTTTTTTAAAAGCAGGAAAAAAAACAATTCAAAATGCAATAGCTTGATTAAGCTGAGGATGAACAAGGGTATTTAGTATAACAGATAGGGTGCTACGTGCAGGTTTGGGATACCCTGCGGCCTAGTGTTTTGGCAGCAGGACAAAAACCAATTCAAAATGCAATAGCTTGATTAAGCTGAGGATGAACAACGCTTATTTAGTATAACAGATAGGGTGACATGTGCTGGTTTGGGATGCCCATGTGGGCTGGTGTATTTAAACCAGACAAAAACCAATTCAAAATGCAATAGCTTAATTAAAATGAGGCTGAACAACGCTTATTTAGTATAACAGATAGGGTGACATGTGCTGGTTTGGGATGCCCATGTGGGCTGGTGTATTTAAAGCAGACAAAAACCAATTCAAAATGCAATAACTTAATTAAAATGAGGCTGAACAACGCTTATTTAGTATAACAGATAGGGTGACATGTGCTGGTTTGGGATGCCCATGTGGGCTGGTGTATTTAAACCAGACAAAGCCCAAATCAAAATGCAATAGCTTAATTAAAATGAGGCTGAACAATGCTTATTTAGTATAACAGATAGGGTGACATGTGCTGGTTTGGGATGCCCATGTGGGCTGGTGTATTTAAACCAGACAAAGCCCAAATCAAAATGCAATAGCTTAATTAAAATGAGGCTGAACAACGCTTATTTAGTATAACAGATAGGGTGACATGTGCTGGTTTGGGATGCCCATGTGGGCTGGTGTATTTAAAGCAGACAAAGCCCAAATCAAAATGCAATAGCTTAATTAAAATGAGGCTGAACAACGCTTATTTAGTATAACAGATAGGGTGACATGTGCTGGTTTGGGATGCCCATGTGGGCTGGTGTATTTAAAGCAGACAAAGCCCAAATCAAAATGCAATAGCTTAATTAAAATGAGGCTGAACAACGCTTATTTAGTATAACAGATAGGGTGACATGTGCTGGTTTGGGATGCCCATGTGGGCTGGTGTATTTAAAGCAGACAAAGCCCAAATCAAAATGCAATAGCTTAATTAAAATGAGGCTGAACAACGCTTATTTAGTATAACAGATATGGTGACATGTGCTGGTTTGGGATGCCCATGTGGGCTGGTGTATTTAAACCAGACAAAAAATATTAAAACAAATCCAGTTATGAGAAATGCTTGTGTGTAACAGTGTTAAATATGCCACTGCATAGATGGCATGCACAGTGGCAAGGCAGGTTTACAGCACAAAGAACTGAAATTGAATTGAAAACTGATCTGGCTAATGAAAATAAATAAAAAAATTCCCTGTCACTTCAATGCTGTCCCTGCCTGGATCGTTCCGGTTTTTCACTATCTTTCCCTGACTCTGTCTACCTCTGTTACTGCCTCTCTGTCGGTCTCTCTGACTCTCCCTACCTATCTCTAACTCTGTCCCTGTCTGTAACCAGCTCTGCTCTGGCCGCAATACAACGCTGAACTGTTCACAAGGAAAATGGCTGCCGGTTTATATAGCACGGTGACGTCACCGGACTTCCTGGCTGCTGATAGGCTGCATGTGACTTTCCCATGATACCTTGCCCCAGGGGATATGTCTGGACATGTTCATCCACCATTTTAGAATGCCTGTAATTGAAATAAATAGAGTTTAAAGGAAAACTTCGATCGATCGAATCGTGGGGAAATTCGGATTCGTTCAGAATCAAATTTTTCCTGAAATTCGGAACGAATTCGGGTTCGTCCGGATCGATTTGCTCATCCCTACTGAGGGGCATTGAGATACAAAAACAACATTTTGTGTACTTACCTGTAAATGTTTTTTTCTTATATTCTAGAGCACCAATACTAGTGCACTCTCTCCCAAAAGGTGGAGAGAGGAAGCATAAAAAGCTAAAGCTCCTCCTGGCTGCTATTTATATGAGCTGTGTCCGTCCAACTCTCAGGGATAACAAGCAGTGCAGAGTGAAGCCCGATGAGAAACAAACCTAAATGAACAACAAAAAATGTATAGGTATAGTAAGTATAAGAGGATGGGAGGCCAAGCTTTTATCCCTTGATTTTTAAAAACTGGGATGGGAGGGCATAATATTTTAAAAATATTCCCACCTCAACCTCAAAAAAAGATGGTCTAATGTATTCTGCATCTGATTATCCTCCTGCAGACTGCCACAATCAGGGCTTTGGGGGAATGATCAGACACAGGAGAACAATCAGCAGAGTGGGAGTGCCAGTAAGGTGGGTGGACTTTTCTTTTACATTTGCTTCATAAGACACACATAATAAATTACTTCGCTCTGCAGTGAAATGATAATATATAAGATTTTGTTATTTAAAATTGATATCACATATAGTATTCCAACAGGTCTCTTGTCCGGTATATTTGACTTCATCTTTTTTTTGTATTTTATTTCATCCTCTCCCTCGCTTACATAGAACATTTGGTCTATATTACGCTCCCATCTGCCATCAGTGTCTATATTATAGAATATACTTTATAAAGACTCAGAACCACACCTGATGTAGAATCAGATCTTATTGTTGACAGAATCATTTATAGTAGAATATTTCCTACATTTACATTATATCAATATGATAATTAACCAATTTGATGTGTACAAAACTATTAGTTACTGGTAAAAATATAATTCTGTGATTACTCACCTGTAGAATTGGTATTATGAGTATACAGTACGCCCTGCTCCAAATCTAATACTTACTGTTGGGATATACTCTGCCAGATCGCGCTGGACTGCAGAGACATCGAAAATAGGCTCCTCCCGGCCCCTAAAATACCCGGGGACCTCCCACAAATCCCCAGCATTGAAAAGCAGTTAATGAGAAGCCGGGAGAATTAAACAATCCAAACTATCAACTATAACAAGGATAACAATCACCATACAGGGGATCCAAGATAATGCAACCAAGGGTGGGTTGGAGCAGGACGTACTGTATACTCATAATACCAATTCTACAGGTGAGTAATCACAGAATTGTATTATTCTTAGTATACAGTACGTCCTGCTCCAAATCTAATACATACCGTTGGGACATCCAATAGCAGTGTCCATAAGTAGGGTGGGATCCCCAAGAAAAATCAGCAGCAGACAGTTTAAACCACTGCCGCCTGCAGAACCTTTCAGCCAAAAGCAGCATCAGCTGAGGCCCTAACATCAACCTTGTAAAACTTTGAAAAGGTATGAACAGAAGACCAAGTAGCGGCCTTGCAAACTTGTTCATCAGAAGCCTGGTGCTGAAAAGCCCAAGAGGCACAAATAGCACAAGTGGAATGAGCAGTAAGGCGGATTGGAGGATTCTTCCCCTTAGCAGAGTAGGCCTGAATCACAGCCTGACGAATCCACTTGCTGATAGTAGACTTGGCAGGAGCCAAACCCTTCCTAGGACCAGAAGGGACCACAAAAAGAGCATCAGTTTTCCTGAAAGGTGCAGTAGCCACCAGATAGTACTTCAGACACCTAACCACATCCAAAGAGTGCAAAACCCTCTCCTTAGCATTGCTAGGATTAGGGCACAAAGAAGGAAGAACAATATCCTGATTCAAATGAAAAGCAGACACTACCTTAGGCAGAAAGTCAGGTTTGAAACGAAACACCACCTTGTCCTGGTGTCTCTCATAGTAGGGGGGCTGAATGGAAAGCGCCGCCAACTCAGACACACGCCTGACAGAAGTGATAGCCACCAGAAATACAACCTTGAGCGTAAGAATGGCCAAGGCAGCATCCTGCACAGGTTCAAAGGGAGCACCCTGCAAGGCTGACAGAACCAAGTTCAGATCCCAAACAGGCACCATAGGCTTACGTGGGGGGTGCACATGAGTGACCCCCTGGAAAAAAGTCCTGATCAGAGGGTGCTGAGCAAAGGACTTCTGGAAGAAAATAGCCAGGGCAGAAACCTGACCCTTCAGAGTACTAAGTTGGAGCCCCATCTCCAACCCATGCTGCAGGAACTCCAGACTCCTGGGAATAGAGAAGACACGACAGGGAAGAGACTTAGACTCACACCAGTCAATGTAATCACGCCAAACCCTGTAATAAATGGAAGAGGAAGACTTCTTCCTAGCTTTATTCAAAGTATCCACAACCGAGGAAGACAGCCCCTTCTCCATCAAGATGGAGGTTTCAGCAGCCAAGCCTTCAAAGCCAGAGTTTGTAAATTGGGATGGCGTAGTGAGCCCTGAGTGAGCAGATCTGGCACCAAGGGCAGAGCGTACTGATCTACCGCCAGCTGTACCATGTCTGCGAACAACACTCTTCTTGGCCACCTGGGGGCCACCAGAATTGCTGGCACCCTTTCCAGAGCAATCTTGCGCAGAACCCTGCCCAGCAGGGGGATTGGAGGGAAGACATACAGGAACTGAAAGTCCTGCCATGACATTGCTAGCGCATTTGAGGTCATGGCCAGAGGATCCAGGGACAGAGAGACAAAGGCTGGGAGCTTGTGATTGTGACGGGACGCAAACAGATCCCCATCTGGTTGGCCCCAATGGAGACACAGAGATTGAAACACCCTGCTGCATAGGGACCATTCTCCCTGGCGAGAGGTCCCCCTGCTCAGAGAGTCCGCCAGGTGATTTTCCACCCCCGGGATGTACACAGCTGATATGCAGGGGACATTGGCCTCCGCCCAAGTAAGGATCAGAGACACTTCCTGGAGGGCCCCCTTGCTCCGGGTCCCTCCCTGATGATTGATGTAGGCAACTGCCATCTGGTTATCCGAGCGTACCTGAACAGGCAGGCCCCGAAGGTGAGTAGTCAAGTGAGCCAGAACTAACCTGATCGCTCGCAGCTCCAAGACATTGATAGGTGTGTGGGCCTCCTGAGGGCCCCACCTCCCCTGGAACCGCAGGGACTTCCAGAACCCCCCCCCCCCAACCTGACAGACTGGATTCCGTGGTGACCGTCTCCCAGGAAGGGGCAAGAAAGGATCTGCCCCCCAACAGGTTCCTTGAGTCCATCCACCAAGAGGGAACTCCTGACCAGGGGGGAGAGCACACAGACCCTGTCCAGGGACGCTGGGTCCTTTCCCATACTGACAATATGTGAAGTTGCAGGGGCCTCAAGTGGAACTGAGCATAAGGGACCGCTTCAAAGAATGCCACCATCAGGCCCACCAGCTGCATCCCCTGCCTGATGGAGGGATGGGGACAAGCTAGGAGGGACTGAGCCTGTGCAATCAGACTGTCCACCTTCTGTTGAGGAAGGAAGATCCTTGCCTGAACTGTATCCAGATTCATTCCTAGGAATGGAATTACCAAGGAAGGGGACAGTGAGGACTTGGGGTGGTTGATCACCCATCCAAATGACTCCAGAGTGGACACCACCAGCTGAGTATCCAACTCTGCCTGATGTAGAGACTGGGAAGTGATGAGTATGTCGTCCAGATAGGGAAGCACGCGGACGCCCTGACATCTGAGCAGAGACATCACGCCAGCACCTTGGTGAACACCCTGGGAGCTGAAGTGAGGCCGAAGGGCAAGGCCACAAACTGGTAGTGTTGATCCATCAGAGCGAACCTGAGGAACCTTTGATGACCTGGGAACACAGGAATATGAAGATAAGCATCTTTGATGTCCACAGAAGTCATGAAATCCCCTTGGCGCAGGGAACTGATGGCAGAGCGCAGAGTTTCCATGCGAAAGCGCCTGCCCCTGACAAACTTGTTGAGGATCTTCAAGTCCAGGATGGGCCTGACTAAACCATCTTTTTTGGGTACTGTGAATAGGTTGGAATAAAAGCCCTTGCCTTTTTCTCTTAAGGGGACCTGGCAGATGACCCCCAGCTCCAGGAGGCCTTGCACTGCTTGCACTAGCTCCTGAGCTGACACAGGGTCCTGAGGAATCAGGGATCTGATGAATCTTGGAGGGGGATCGGCAGCAAACTCTATCTTGTAACCGGAGGACACTACCTCCTGAATCCACCGGTCTGAGACATGAAGCCTCCAGACGTGAGCGAAGAGCTGCAGCCACACCCCCCCCACCCGGATGGGTGAGGGCACCCCATCATGCCTGAGGGGGCTTGGGAGAGGATTTTGCTTTGGGACCCCAGGAGGAGCCAGGACGTCCACGTCCTCTGCCTCTACCCCAGAAATCTCCCCGGGCCCCAGGAAAGGAAACCCCCCTTCCCTGTCTTGCACCACGGTAAGGGGAGGAGAAGGAACCCTGACCCCGAAAAGGCCAAGATTGCCGCCTGCGCTGGGGTAACCTGCCTCCCTTAGCAAAAAGGTCCAGGCGGTCCCCAAACAGGCACAGTCCTTTAAAGGGAAACCCAGTGAGGGCCTTCTTGGCAGCGTTGTCAGCAGCCCACTGGCGCAGCCAAACCGAGCGGCGTATAGCCACCACAAGGGCAGAGGTTCTGGCACACATTCTGATGGTGTCATCCAATGACAAAATGTACAAAAACATCACAACTGGAGAGTGCATTAAACACCTCACAAGGCAAATCATCAGGGGCACTATCAAACATATTTCTGATAAGGGTTCCAGTGGCCACAGCAGTAATGGCAGAGACACAGACCGGGCGCAGCGCCGTCCCTGCACATGCAAAGGCGTGGGATGCCAGCTGGTCAATGCGCCGGTCCTCAGCATCCCGCAGGGTAGTAGAGTCAGGGGAATGCATGACAGAGGTGTTAGATAGCCCTAGGATTGGGGCATCCACCTCAGGGGGGGATGACCAACATTTAACCACCTCAGCAGGACCCCGGGAAGTTTACTGGGGCGCTCCCATTCCTTGAGCACAAGGTTATGGAAATGTGCCTGCTCTGGAAATTCCAAACGTGATTTTGCTGTATGGAAAAGCTACCCTCTTTGCCTGGGAGCCGCAACAGGGAGAGAGATGGACAGAACCTCAAAAATCTGAGTCAATAATCTGTCAGTGTCATCCGGGGTCCAGGGGTCAGAGCCAGAATCGTCATGGCCCCTCGGTCTCTCGTCAGATGAGCCTGAATCAGAAAAGAGCTCCCTTTCATCAGACGGGGTATAGCCACAAAGATTCCAAAACTCCTCAGTTCCCATAGGGAAAACAGTGACATTAGCCGCTTCTTAGCAGGGGCCTTACGCGCTAAGGACTTAGCAATCAACTGCTCAACAGTAGCCAGTCTAGAAGACACATCAGGCTGAGAATCCCCACTAGTATGCAACTCAGCAGGAGTGAGGTTTAAGCTTGGAGGAGTAGGTGAAGTGAAACGAGGTGCAGCCACTGGCAGGCCAGATTGCAATGCAAGCACCTGCTCAGCACAGGGTACACAGACCCGTGCCTTGTCAGCGTCAGCATGAGGCTGCCCACACGCTACACACAGCTGGTCTTGTCCCGAAGGAACCCCGGTCACATTATCCTGGGATGCCTCCATATGGTGATTATAGCGGCGCTATACGCCAATAGGGAATAATGCTAAATAGCAACCCCGGATGCCCCAATAACCCACTAGGTAAGTGGGAGTATTATTTTTACAAGGCCTACAAGTATATATTAATACAGGGCCGGGAGAAGCCAAAAGGGTTCGCCCCGCCTGAAAGACATAAGCAGACAAGACCTGTAAGCACACAGTAACAAAAGTGAAAGATATAATGCTGCCCGCGAGGGCACTTACAGACCGCGGTAGGTAGGGGTCCATCGCGCATGGGTCAACCAGGCAGGATAAAGATGGCGTCGGTATACCTCGAGGGGTGGGCCGGTATCAGCGATGACGCGGAGCGCGCCATAGACGGGCCCCGCCCCCCCGAAGAGCGTGAAGCCAAGAACATGCAAGCAGACAATGATGGAACACCAGCGCCTGAGGTAATGCCGTCGCCAAGCGCGGCACCAAGTCAGCGCGCAGCGGCGGCGGCAATTTTAAAAAGACAAGCCAGCGCGGCGGCTGACACAAGACTAACAGAATGGAAAAAAGGTGTAAAACACAGAATGCATAGCATACATATTTACACCCCCCCCTCTTTTCCCCCGAAGACTACAAGGAGGATGAGGGAGGACAGCGGCCACTTAAACAGGGCCCACCGATGGGCAGGGGCAAGGGGGCACTAGTGCGGGAGGGGCATCCCATAGAGGCTCACCATAAGCCTGAACCGCCTACCCCTTGGTGGGGGATTGCGGTGGAGTAGCGCTCCTAAGCACCTAACAGCGGTGCTGCCTACCTTCACCCGACCAGCGCAGCCAAGCCTGGGAGGCATATTACTAGTGGAACGGGTAAGAATAGTCCTACAGGGCCGCGGGCTAATAGCCCTGCTCACCTGCGAGTAGAGAGCCATTTCTCGTCCTTCGCAGCCAGACTGCAGAGAAATTCTGGGGATTTGTGGGAGGTCCCCGGGTATTTGAGGGGCCGGGAGGAGCCTATTTTCGATGTCTCTGCAGTCTGGCGCCATCTGGCGGAGTATATCCCAACTGTAAGTATTAGATTTGGAGCAGGACGTACTGTATACTAAGAATATATTTCACAGTTTAAAGCATGATCACAGTTTCTTCATTGTATGAACCCTTAAATCGTGCCTGATAAGGGCTGATTTACTAGGATAATATTTCCCACATTCAGAACGTTGTTATTGCTTCTCTCCTGCATGAGCCTGTTCATGTGTGATAAGGGATGATTTATCAGAAAAACATTTCCCACATTCAGAACATGAATATGACTTCTCCCCTGTATGAACTCTTTCATGTCTGATAAGGTGTGATTTATCAGAAAAACATTTTCCACATTCAGAACATGAATACGGCTTCTCTCCGGTATGAACTCTTTCATGTGTGATAAGGTGTGATTTATGAGAAAAACATTTTCCACATTCAGAACATGAATACGGCTTCTCTCCGGTATGAACTCTTCCATGTGTGATAAGGTGTAATTTACGAGAAAAACATTTCCCACATTCAGAACATGAGTATGACTTCTCCCCTGTATGAACTCTTTCATGTCTGATAAGGTGCGATTTACGAGAAAAACATTTTCCACATTCAGAACATGAATATGGCTTCTCTCCGGTATGAACTCTTCCATGTTTGATAAGCTGTGATTTAGTAGAAAAGCATTGTCCACATTCAGAACATGAATATGGCTTCTCCCCTGTATGAACTCTTTCATGTCTGATAAGGAATGATTTATTAGAAAAGTATTTTCCACATTCAGAACATGAATATGGCTGCTCCCCTGTATGAACTCTTTTATGTCTGATAAGGGCTGATTTTTCAGAAAAACATCTCCCACAATCAGAACATGAATATTGTTTCTCTCCTGTATGAACTCTTTCATGACTGATAAGATTTGATTTCTTAGAAAAGCATTTCCCACATTCAGAACATGAATATGGCTTCTCTCCTGTATGAACTCTTTCATGTAAGATAAGCTGTGATTTCTTAGAAAAACCTTTCCCACATTCAGAGCATACATTTGGTTTTTTTGATCTATAAGCTGTATGATGGGTATGGAAAGCAGTTTGATTCCCCTGTATGGAGAGTTGAGGTGGGAGATGTGCGGGCTTCAGTGCTGGATGGGAGTTTGTAGTTGTAGAGACACCTGTAGCCCTTGCTTTGACGTCATCACCTTCTTTCTTGATACCTTGATAGATAACAGCATGTTCAGCCATGGTATTCTTTTTTGATGGTCTACCTGGAGAAAATAGGGAAAGGAGGGAGAACAGAAAAAGGTTAAAGGGCAACTACATTTGGTTTCACAAATTGGATATAATAAAGGCTTGTGAAGTCATTGAAACAGGCTTGCACCCCTCCTGGAACCCTCCTTCTACAGGAGATGCTTTATTGCAGTGTTATAATAATATTAGCACAAAAGTGGCCATTGTGTGCAAATGCACACATGGAATTCCTTCTCCGCATTTTACCTATCTGTGCACTGTGAGAAACACAACTCTGTGTACACACCAGTGAATAAACAACATGTGAGTGGCTATACACAAGTGAATTACAAACTAAGGGACAGTGAAGTACACACGTGCCCAGAGCAGTGGGCTGCCCTAAACTCAGCGCCCGGGGAGCAATTGGGGGTTAGGTGCCTTGCTCAAGGGGACTTCAGTCATGTCCCATGGTTGGGAATTGAACCTGCCACCTTCCGCAGTGTGCTGCCCTAAACGCAGCACCCGGGGAGCAATTGGGGGTTAGGTGCCTTGCTCAAAGGAAATTCAGTTATGTCCCATGGTTGGGAATCGAACCTTCCGGTCACAGGCCTGTTTCCCTACCTCTAGGCGATAACTGTGCGTAGCTATTGTCTCACATCATAAAGAGCCGAATGCCTGATTTTGGCTTCCTAAAGAACTTTCACATTTCCTGGGGGCTGCTTTAACCCTTTAACTTCCAGCCTATCTGGAGATTTTGTCACCCTTTGTTGCCAGACCATTTTGCGATCTACATGTTCAACTGTGATTTTTGAAGGTATTTCCAGGGATTTACCAGGGAAATTATATATTGATTTTTTTTCTTCAACATCAAAATGTCTTGTTTGTAATTTTTTAGGTGTATTCTCAATATGTTTGGGTGAAATATGTGCAAAAAAAATAAATCTATTTTTTTTAAATGTGTAGTGTTTTGCTGTAATAAAAAATGTAAGTTTGTCAATAAAATCTTATTACTCATGAAATCCCCATTTCTTTTGCTTACAGCGGTATCACATATGTATTGGTAGACTCTCTTTCCAGCCCAGGAGGTTCCCCCAAACTGAAACAGCGCTTTAGGAGATTTTCAAATAAAATACAACTGTGCTATGCACTATGCGCACCTTGCAGTTTGGCAAGAAATACAACACAAACTATAAATTCTCTGGAAGTACACTCCTCAAGCTTTCTAGGAATACCAGGCTTGTTGACATGGGTGCTGTTTTCTGGAAGTAATCCCTCAGTTGCACAGGGTTTCCCTAAGAAAAGAATAAAAAAATACCATTTTGTGAGTACTCACCTTTAAAATGGGTATTATGAGTGTGTCATATGACCCGCTTCCACCATTCATGACATCTGGGTAGTCTCCAGTAGAGGGCGAATTTCTGCAGAGATGAATGCAAAAAAGAAGCTCCTCCCGGTCCATAAATACCTGGGACTTCCCACTAATCCCCCAGTGTATGATAGCAGTAAGAGGACCAGGAAGAACCAATATAACAACAAAAATAAAAAAGGATCACCATATAAAGGATCCGGAATACAACAAGGGTGGGGTGAAGCGGGGTGTATGACACGCTCATAATACCCATTTTAAAGGTGAGTACTCACAAAATGGTATTATTCTAAGTGTGTCATACACCCCGCTTCCACCATTCATGACATCTGGGACATCCAATAGCAGTGTCCATCATGGGTGGGAACCGACAAAAAAACAGGAAAAAAATGCACCAACTTAAACCACTGCAGCTTGCAGAACCTTGCGGCCAAAAACAGCTGAGGCCCGCACATCAACCTTGTAAAAATTGGAAAAAGTATGAACGGAAGACCAAGTAGCAGCCTTACAAACTTGTTCAACAGAAGCCTGGTGCTGAAAAGCCCAGGACGCACCAACAGCACGAGTAGAGTGCACAGTGACCCTAAAAGGGGGAGTCCTCCCCTTAGCAGAATAGGCCCCAACAATGGCCTGGCATATCCATTTACTAATGGTAGACTTGGCGGGCGCCAAACCTTCTCTGGGCCCGGAAGGCACCACGAACAAGGCGTCCGTCTTACAAAAAGGAGAAGTAGCAACCAAATAGTACTTCACACAACGAACCACATCCAAAGAGTGCAAAACCCTCCCCTTGTCATTGCTAGGCTTAGGACACAAGGAAGGGAGAACTACATCCTGATTGAGATGGAAAGCAGAAACCACCTTAGGAAGGAAATCTGGTTTAAAGCGTAAAACCACCTTATCCTGGTGTCTCTCAAAGTAAGGGGCCTGAATAGACAGAGCCGCCAACTCAGAGACACGCCGAACAGAGGTAATAGCCACCAAAAAGGCAACCTTTTGAGTGAGCACAGAAAGAGCCACATCCTGCATCGGTTCAAAAGGAGGCCCCTGGAGGGCCGACAGAACCAAATTTAGGTCCCAAATGGAAACCAAGGTCTTTCTAGGGGGCCGAACATGAGTGACCCCTTGGAAAAAGGTCTTGACCAGATGATGCAAAGCAAAAGACCTTTGAAAAAAGACAGCCAGGGCAGAAACCGATCCAGACCATGTTGTAGAAACTCCAAAATCCTAGTGTCACGGACCGGGTGGAGTGGACTCGGGTGTGGATCCGCTTTAACTGTGGAACCGATGGCGGGTACCGTGTCAGGGGAGCGGAGTCTAAGAGGCCACCGGTATTCACCAGAGCCCACCACAAGGCAGGTTGGTCTTGTGCGGCGAGTGACCCCCAGGTCGCTACCCCCTAACAGCGGCCCAGTCCCACAGTCAGCCAAGGTCCAGTGAGGTACACAAGTGGCAGGCAAAAAGGCGTAGTAAGTACAGGCAGAGATCGGGGCTGGCAGCACAGGTTCGCGGTAAAGGTGAGTAGCCGAGGTCGGGGCAGGCAGCAAAGGTTCAGAGTCGGGGACAGGCAGAGGTCGGTACACGGGTGAGCAATCCAAGAATGTCTGACTTTCAACAAGCATGGAGAGACCAAGATCCGGCACTGAAGGAAGGAAGTGCCTGTTTAAATAGGGGAAGATGATGCAGGATTGGATGACATAAACACCAATCAGTGCTGTAAAGGCCCTTTAAATCTCAGGGATCCTGTGCGCTCGCCCTCTAGTGGACGGAGACGTGTGCGCACCTGACCATGCAAGGAGGAAGCATTGGGGGAAGGGCGGCAGCTGGAAGCAGCCCTGAGGGAAGATGGATGACGGCTGCATGCAGCCATGGAGGTAGGTGAAATGCTGTGAGACGGGGGTGCAGCGCTCGCCCTAACAGTACCCCCCCTTGGGTCTCCCCTTCTTCTTGGGACCAAGAAAATCTGAGATGAGACTACGGTCTAGAATATTCTCTTCGGGCTCCCAAGATCTTTCTTCAGGTCCACAGCCTTCCCAGTCGACCAAGAAATATCTTTTTCCTCTGGAGAGCTTAGAAGCCAGAATCTCCTTCACTGAAAAGGTATCCTCGGTGCCCGAGATTGGGGCAGGCACCAAAGTTTTAGGAGAGAATCGACAATAACAATTGACAATAACTGGCTTCAACAGAGAGATGTGAAAAGAATTGGGAATTCGCAGTGAAGTCGGTAGGTGAAGCTTATAGCAAACTGGATTGATCTGTTGTTTGATCTTGTATGGCCCCAAGTAACGGGGGCCCAATTTGTAGCTAGGAATTTTGAAGCGGATGTATTTTGCCGACAGCCACACCTTATCTCCTGGAGAATAAACAGGCGGAGCTCTTCTCCTTTTATCAGCGCTAACCTTCATGCGGGCGGAAGCTTGACAAAGGGAACGCTGTGTTTCTTGCCAGATGGTGGAGAAATCCTGTGTGAGATTGTCCACGGCGGGCACTCCGGAGGACGTGGATAAAGGCAAAGGCGGAAGGAGTTGACGGCCGTACACCACCAAAAACGGGGACTTCCTTGTGGACTCAGAATCCTTAAAATTATACAAGAATTCCACCCAAGGCAACAGATCGACCCAATCGTCTTGACGCGCTGAAACAAAATGGCGAAGATAATGCCCGAGAATCTGGTTGACTCTTTCCACCTGGCCGTTAGACTGGGGATGATAAGCGGAGGAAAAGTCCAGTTTACTTTTCATTTGTTTACAAAGAGCTCTCCAGAACTTGGACACAAACTGCACACCTCTGTCAGACACAATATGCGTAGGTAGACCATGAAGTCGAAAGATATGCTTCAGGAAGTATTTTGCCAACAGAGGAGCTGACGGGAGGCCAGGCAAAGGAACAAAATGCGCCATCTTAGAAAACCTATCCAATACCACCCAAATTACAGTATTGCTATGCGAAGAAGGGAGGTTGGTAATAAAGTCCATAGCAATGTGTGTCCATGGGGTATCCGGAATAGGAAGTGGGTGGAGTAGGCCAGCAGGTCTTTGGCGAGGGGTTTTGTCGCGAGCGCAGGTGGTACAGGCTTGAACGAATTCGGTCACATCCTTTTCAAAAGAAGGCCACCAATAATATCGAGAAATGATAGAACAAGACTTCCTGATACCGGCATGGCCGGCTACATGGGAAGAATGCCCCCATTCTAATATTTTGCGAGGTTGGTGGGCTGGCACAAAGGTCTTTCCCGGCGGTGCTTGTACAAGAGTAGCGGGGGCAGAGTGGACAAGGCGTTCAGGCGGGATGATATGTTGTGGAGTGGATTTGAAAATCAAATCGAGCGAAAAACAATGACCAACGAGCTTGTCGTGGATTCAATCGCTGGGCAGTTTCTAAATAAGATAGATTTTTGTGATCAGTATAGATGGATACTTGATGGGCAGAACCTTCTGAGAGGTGTCTCCACTCCTCCAACGCCAACTTGATGGCGAGTAACTCCCGATCTCCGATGGAGTAATTCCTCTCCGCTGGCGAAAAGGTCTTCGAAAAGAACCCGCAGGTGAGAATTCTGCCAGTAGACGATTTTTGAGTGAGCACCGCTCCGGCTCCAATGGAGGAGGCATCTACTTCTAGGGCGAAAGGCCGAGATGGATCTGGCCTAGACAACACTGGTGCAGAGGAGAAGGCCTTTTTTAGAGCAATGAAGGCCTCTTCAGCCTGAGGAGGCCAAGACTTCGAATTGGCGCTCTTCTTTGTGAGGGTCACAATAGGCGCCACTACAGTGGAAAAGTGAGGAATAAACTGCCGATAGTAATTGGCGAAGCCCAGAAAACGTTGAATAGCTCGTTCAGTGGGAAATTGATCCGCCAACAACTCCAAGTGCAGGGAACATTGGGCAAGGAACCCTCGGCATAACTTGGCATCCCCATCATATTTAGCCGGCAAGGAGAGACGGATTCTGGCAGAAGATGTTACCGGGGGCTGTGGCGGTAATGCTGGAGCCGGTGATGGAACTTGCTGTTGCTGAATCGTTAAAAATTGCTGCATCATGGCAGAGAGTTGATTAATCTGGCGGGACTGCATAGCCACTATAGCAGGCAATTCAGTGGCATCCGGCAGCGGTACCTCAGCGGGATCCATGGCCGGATCTTACTGTCACGGACCGGGTGGAGCGGACTCGGGTGTGGATCCGCTTTAACTGTGGAACCGATGGCGGGTACTGTGTCAGGGGAGCGGAGTCTAAGAGGCCACCGGTATTCACCAGAGCCCACCGCAAGGCAGGTTGGTCTTGTGCGGCGAGTGACCCCCAGGTCGCTACCCCCTAACAGCGGCCCAGTCCCACAGTCAGCCGAGGTTCAGTGAGGTACACAAGTGGCAGGCAAAAAGGCGTAGTAAGTACAGGCAGAGATCGGGGCTGGCAGCACAGGTTCGCGGTAAAGGTGAGTAGCCGAGGTCGGGGCAGGCAGCAAAGGTTCAGAGTCGGGGACAGGCAGAGGTCGGTACACGGGTGAGCAATCCAAGAATGTCTGACTTTCAACAAGCATGGAGAGACCAAGATCCGGCACTGAAGGAAGGAAGTGCCTGTTTAAATAGGGGAAGATGATGCAGGATTGGATGACATAAACACCAATCAGTGCTGTAAAGGCCCTTTAAATCTCAAGGATCCTGTGCGCTCGCCCTCTAGTGGACGGAGACGTGTGCGCACCTGACCATGCAAGGAGGAAGCATTGGGGGAAGGGCGGCAGCTGGAAGCAGCCCTGAGGGAAGATGGATGACGGCTGCATGCAGCCATGGAGGTAGGTGAAATGCTGTGAGACGGGCGTGCAGGGTCCTAGGAATCGAAAACACCCTGCAAGGTAAGGCCCTAGCCTCACACCAGTCAATATAGGAACGCCAAGTCCTATAGTAAATACCAGAGGAAGACCTCTTCCTAGCTCTAATCAAAGTCTGAACGACAGTCTCAGAGAAACCTTCCTCCTTCAGAATGAAGGTTTCAGCAGCCAAGCCGTCAAAGCCAGCGTTCGGAAATTGGGGTAAAGTAGTTGACCATGAGATATCAGGTCCGGAACCAGGGGCAGCCTGAGCTGCTCTACCGCCTTACAACGTCTGCGTACCAAACCTGTCTTGGCCACATTGGGGCCACCAGAATTGCTGGTGCCCCCTCCAGAACCAGCTTGCAAACTACCTTGCCCACCATGGAGAAGGGGGGAAACAGATACAGGAACCCCAGATCCCTCCAGGCAAGAGACAAGGCATCCACCGCCAGAGCCAGAGGATCCTGAGATAGAGACACAAAGGATGGAAGCTTGTGATTGTGCCTGGAGGCAAAGAGATCCACCTCCGGAGTCCCCCACTTGTGACAAAGGGACTAAAAATCCCAAGATTGAGAGACCACTCCCCTCGGCGAGAGAAGCCTCTGCTCAGGGCATCCGCCTCCGTGTTCTCCACTCCCAGAGTGTAAACTGCCGAAATGCAAGGGACATTGCTCTCTGCCCAAGTCAAGATCAGAGAGACTTCCCTGAGGGCACTCCTGCTGCGAGTCCCTCCTTGGTAATTGATGTAGGCCACCGCCGTTCGATTGTTTGATCGAACCTGAACCGGCAAGTCCTGTAAGTGAGGTGTCAACCTTGACAGAACAAGCCGGATGGCTCTGAGCTCTAGGACATTGATGGGGGTGTGAGCCTCCTGAGGACCCCACAACCCCCTGAACTGATGACTCTTCCAGAAACCTCCCCAGCCTGAAAGGCTGGCATCCGTGATCACCGTTTCCCAACAAGGGGCCAGAAAAGACCTGCCCCTCAACAGATTGCTTGGCTCCAGCCACCACTGAAGTGACTGCCGAAACCTGGGAGACATCCGGAAGGACTGATCCAAGGACTGCGGACATCTGTCCCAATGCAACAACAGGTGAAGCTGGAGCGACCTCATGTGGAACTGGGCAAAGGGGACTGCCTCGAAGGACACCACCATCAAACCTACCAGTTTCATCCTCATCTGGATAGAGGGGCAACGAATGGCCAGAAGAAGGCAAATCAAATCCTGAACCCCCTGCACCTTGGGTCAAGGTAGAAACACTCTGGCCTGAGTGGTATCCAGATTCATGCCCAGGAATGAAATCTCCCTGGAAGGAGAAAGAGAGGATTTGGGGTGGTTGATCACCCATCCAAACCTCTCCAGAGTCGACACCACAGTCTTGGTGTCCAGTTCCGCCTGACAGAAGGAAGAAGCTGAAATCAGCAGGTCGTCCAGATACGGCACAATGCGAATGCCCTGGGCCCTGAACAGGGCCATTATGCCCGCCAGAACCTTGGTGAAAACCCTTGGTGCTGAGGTCAGCCCGAACGGGTGCGCTGGGAAGATTGGAACCTGCAGGTAAGCATCCTTGATGTCTATGGACGTCATAAAATCCCCTTGACGAAGGGAACCGATGGCAGAGCGAAGAGTCTCCATGCGAAACTTCTTGGTTCTGATGAACCTGTTGAGAATTTTTAGATCCAGAATGGGTCTTATGGATCCATCCTTTTTGGGGACCGTGAAAAGATTGGAGTAGTAGCCCCTGCCTCTCTCCGAGGGAGGCACAGGACATAAGACTCCCATGTCCTGAAGATTTTGGACTGCCAACAGGAGCGCCTGTGCAGCCTGAGAGTCCGTGGGCACCCGAGACCTTAAGAATCTTGGAGGGGGCCAGTACTCGAAATCCAGCTGTACCCGGACGAGACCACTTCCAGAATCCATCTGTCTGTGACCTCCTGGGCCCAGACCTGGAAGAAGAGCCGCAGCCGTCCCTCCACCCGTACGGGTGAGGGCGCCCCCTCATTGCTGAGTTGGTTTGGCAGGGGGCTTAGGTTTGGAGCCCCAGGCAGATGCTGGATGGGCTACACATACATATAGACACGGTTACTTGCTGGAACTGGCCCAATAACATCAAACAGCCACATGGCCATTACAAAGCAGGATTTATTGTAAGCAAAAATTCATGGCACTGTTAACGGTACACTACATACATAAAACACACATATACAGTGAATCTAAAAAACGGGGGCCCCCCCAGTCATGCAGCCACACCTGCCACACTCACTTCCCATCCACTCCTCCTCCTCTTTAGCCCTGCCTGAATTTTGGGGATATAATATAACTTTCAATATAAGAATAGATAATTCAATCCCAGCGCTGACTCCGTTGTACATCCAGGAGTGTTCACTGCTTGCGCTGACTACTCAGCATCAAAGGGCCGGCATATCAACAATAGTGTTCCACTATACAGTTAGCCTCAGTGGCTGCAACCATGAGCCAAACGGTGTAAAGGGTTAACTTAGTGCACTGTCTGCCGTTGCAGGCCTGTTTCATTCGGGGATCCCCTCTTATTACAACATGGTGCCTCCACTGATATTGTATGGCCATATACTAGGCTCGTTTCCGGCTCAGCTGTAAACCACTGAGGGACACTTCAATGTAGCCCACATCCTCCGCTCACTGAGATAGGCATATACATTTGTGCGTTTTTAAGCAGCGAGTACTTAGCTGTACTTATGTAGTCCTGCGTTCAGCCGCTGGCGGTTACTTATTCCCCGCCGATCAGACCTCTATGCTGCAGCCTTGGATGCGGGTGATGTCAATCCTCAGCTGTTAAGCTTCCATCGTGCCGCACACGGAGAACACATGTGTCTTGCGAGCCGGCGCGCTGCTGGTGACGTCAGCGCATTCAGGAGGCAGAGGATTGGAGGAGCTGGGAAGATGGAGGGCCGGCCGTCCGCCGACACGTGTTTCGCTCCGCCCACCGGAGCTTCGTCAGGGTGGGGGGCGGGCACACACGCTGGTTCTCTTGAATACTAAGTGGTCACGCCTCCTACTATCGCTGGGCCAATGGCCACTGAACATAACAGATTCAATCAGTCCGCGTTTCCTAGCCACACGGAATGCCAGTCCCGGCGTTCTTTAACCCCATGCATGCCACCACCCCTAATAAACATGATTACCAAAGTAACCTAGATAGGCGCGCACGCTGGGTGAGACCTCCTAATACTGGCCCTTTACAGAGCCGTGCTGTGCTGATCAATCACACGTTTACCTTCTATTTACACTTTACATCTGTACACTGGCAAGTATCCATATACACAGTCAGAACTTCTTCTACCTTCCAGACACACACTCAACTGCATCACCTCCAGTATATCCCTCTATTGTGTAATTACCCATGGTACATGGCGGGACATGCAGAGTGAACAGAAGAACAGAGATGAGGGAGGGGGAGGGGAAAAGGGGGGGGGGGAGGGGGGGGGCCAAGCCAAGCCTCTCTACCCCTACTTGGTGTATATACAAATATTTACAAATCTCCTTATCCCCCTCTCGCCTATTCATCCAACCCCAATCACATACCGACAAGCCTATACAGCTGATCCTATACATATATAGCACTCAGGTGCTAGGGGCTCCCAACCAAATCCGGCAGTCAGATCCAACGTGGACCTAAGCCTCAAAACACTCCTAGTTTGTACATTCTTGCCGGCTCTGGCCTTCTTGCCACTCCAACTGTGATGGCCAATGTCAACCATAACTGCCACACTACCCATACACCGCTAGGGAACCCCTCCCGGGCTTCCCTGTGGGTACATATTTCTCGCGCCCATGCATCCTATATTTAGATTGTACTGTCTGTTGTCCCGCCTTATCATTGTTCCATGGGCTGCTAGAGCATATCAAGCAGAGGGTACAGGGAAGGAGGAAGGAACGAGAGGGAGAAAGAGGAAGAAAGACGAAGAGGTGGGAGGAGGTAGGGAGAAGTACACTAAGGTGGAAGGGCTCCTAAACTATGGCACTGGGTTTATAAAAACGCACTCAGTCCTGTTTCGATGTTTAGGCCTGCGGGCACCATTGTGCCCAGCTCATAAATCAAACGGGCTTCCTGTTGCATTAATCTCTTATCCAGAAAGCCTCTCCTCCCATCTTTTCTAAGGGCGAAAATTCCACATACCTTAAGGCCAGTCGGTCTTCCCTGATGGAATAACCGAAAGTGTTCCGCCACGGGACTCCTGTCGTCTCCCCTCCTAATGTCGCGCACATGCTCACCTATCCGCACCCTGAGTTCCCGTTTGGTCTTACCAACGTACTTTCTACCACAGGGGCAGGTGAGCATGTACACCACAAAAGAGGTAGCACAGTTAATAAACCCTTTAATCAACCGAGGTCTATTAGGATTCTTAGGACCCCAGAATGAAGTGGTTTTGTCCATATACGGACAGATCGTGCAGTGGCCACATTTGAATGATCCTTGTAACTTTTCAATTCTAACATCCCTATTTACCTCCACTAGATCGCTGTGCATCAACATATCCCGCATATTCGGTGCGCGGCGTGCTGTCAAAAGTGGTCTCGGGCCCACACATTTGGCTATGGTCGGGTCAAGGCACAGAATGTGCCAATTTGACTCCAAAATCAAACGAAACTGCTCCCAATGCGTTCCAAATTGTGTGATGACTCTCACCGGTTGGTCGCCTGGGGACCGTGTACGACTACCTTTTCTTCTTAGCAAATCCTCCCTATCTGAGTCTAACGCTTTTTTGAAGCAAGTGCGTAGCAGCCTATGCGGGTAACCTCTATCTCGAAATCTATTCGTCAACTGGCGTGCCTCTCGTATGTACTCTTGTTTTGTCCCGCAATTCCTGCGTATACGCAGAAATTGTCCCAAGGGGATCCCTCGTCGTAGAGGTGCTGGATGATGGCTAGAGTAATGTAGAAGGGTGTTGCCAGCAGTGGGCTTTCTGAAAGTAGAGGTGAGTAATGTATCACCCTCCCGCTTAATCAGGAGATCCAAGAATTCTAGCTCATTGGGGCCAACCTTGCTGGTCAATCTTATGTTTCGACTATTCTGGTTAAGTTTTGCAACAAAGAGTTCGAAGGATTCCTCAGTTCCCCTCCACACCACCAGAATATCATCAATGTATCGAAGCCAGAGAGCGACCTGCGCCCCAAACTCAGGCCGCCCATACACTTCTTCCTCCTCCCACCGTCCTAAGTGCAGGCAAGCGTAAGATGGGGCACAGGCCGCTCCCATGGCGGTGCCCCGTATCTGGTGGAAGAAATCCCTGCGAAAGCGAAAGAAGTTGTTCGTGAGAACAAACTCCAGACACTCCACAACCAGTTCGTTATAGGCTGCATCGCAGGGCCCCAAATCCTCCAGATAGCGGGACACCGCTAGCAGGCCCACCGCGTGGGGAATGGAGGTATACAAGCTTTCAACATCAATGCTGGCCAAAAGCCAGTCGCCTTCCAACTTGAATGGCCTTATCTTCCGCAAGACATCGCCTGTGTCTAATACAAAAGACGGTAGAACCTTCACAAGAGGCTTCAAGTTCTCATCAACAAACCTAGCAATGCCTTCAAGCGGCCCTCCATTCCCAGACACGATGGGCCTGCCTGGTGGTGCGGAAGGGCACTTGTGAATCTTGGGGATGGTGTAGAGCACTGGCACATTGTAGTCTCTTACAAAAAGATAGTCAAATAGTTTGGGGGTTGCTGGATGGGCCCGTCCTCTGCCTCTGCCCCAGGAGGAACCTCTGACGCCTGAGTAGGCGAAACCTCTGATGGCTCTGGCACCTCGAAAGGAAGGGTTAAAGGAGCTCGCCCCCCGAAAGGAGCACCGCTGCTTCTTACGCTGGGGTAGCTTACCACCCTTAGCCACCACATCCAACTTATCTCCAAACAGCCGCATACCCAGGAAGGGAAGAGCGGTGAGCGATTTCTTGGCTGCAAAGTCCGCCGCCCACTGGCAAAGCCAGACCGATCGGCGTATGGCCACCAATAAGGCCGAAGTTCTACTACACATAACAATAGTGTCTTCCATAGCAGCCAAGACAAAATCCATAAACAATTCACATCTTTTAAGGGCAGCGAACTCAGCACTGGCCGGATCAAAATGAGCACCATTTAAAAACTCCCTGACAAGGGATCTATTAGCCACAGCCACTAGCGCAGATGCACACACAGGCCGTAAGGCTGAACCCACACTGGCAAAGGCATGGCAAGCCAACTGATCAATGCGCTTATCCTCACCATCTTTGAGGGTAGTGGCATCAGGGGTGTGGACCACAGAGGTGTTGGACAACCCCAAAACAGGCGCGTCGACCTCGGGAGGGGAAGACCAGCACTTTACCGCATCAACCGGGAAGGGATACTTCCTATCCCATCCCTGAGGAACGCCAGAAAGCCGACTCGGTTTCTCCCATTCCCTAAGGATCAATGCATCAAAATGACTTTGCGTAGGAAACTCCAAGCGGGGCTTAGAGGACCCGAAAAATTCCCTTTTGAGAGGGGCCGCCTCCGGTGGGGCAATGTCCAAAACCTCCAGGAGATGGGCCAGAACTTTAGAAGTGTCAATGGCATCCCCCAGCTCCTGCCCAACACCATTATCACACAACTGCACATCGTCAGATTCTGATCCTCCTCTGATCCTCAAACAACTCCTCCTCCTCTAACGGGGAATAATCCGACCACTCATCCTCATCAAAATCCAAAGCCGGCCATACCGGCGATAAATGTCTCTTCTTGGCATGGGCCTTTTTGCCCACTGCGCCGGAAAGAAATCTCTCAATGCTGGCCAGGCGAGCACAAACATCAGAGTGCGACTCCCCACTAGTGACGATGTCACTTGGGGTACGGATAAGACAGGGAGGGGTGGGCGATGAAGCGGGCGGTGCTGACCCAGAAGCCGAGGAAGCAGACTGCAGCGATATGGCCTTTTGTGCACATGGAATACAAATTAGCACATTCTCCCCCATAAGGGATACCCCACAACCCACACACAGCCGGGATTGTCCCTAAGGAAGCCCAAGCCCAGTATCCTGCGGAGCCTCCATATGGTGATATTTTGGGGTAGTCACAATGACCCTAGGGAATTAAGCTGGTAAGCAACCCTGGGATGCCCCTTTAAAGTCCCAGTGGGAGGATTTGGAAAAGGTGTAATTTAAAGCTAGGGACCAACAAGAGCAGCCCAATCACTGCTCATCTTTGTCTCACTGCACAAATGGGTTAAAAGCAGAGGAAAAATACCTATGTGTGCACAAGCCTATGTGTGGTAAAAAAAAAAACCAACAAGAGATTAAGCAAAGGATGAAATATAAAGTCACTATACTAAAGAGGAGCTCAAACATGCAAAATGTACGAGCATAATGATCTCTTCTTGTTGGCGGGTGCAAAGAGCAAAAGCCTCTTAGTAGTCACAATGACCCTAGGGAATTAAGCTGGTAAGCAACCCTGGGATGCCCCTTTAAAGTCCCAGTGGGAGGATTTGGAAAAGGTGTAATTTAAAGCTAGGGACCCTAGGACCAGGAGAACCCCCTAACATGCAGAACACATGGAGTCCTCCTGAAAGACACAAATGAAAGGGGACCCATCAGCCAACACTCATACATTACCTAATACTATAATATATATATCCATATAGATACATCTATATACATAATATGTACAAAAAGGACAGTGCAGCGCCCTGCGGAGAGGGGTGCTGCCATAACAGGAAGAGAGGGGGCAAACAGGGCACTCACAAAACAGCGGAGTCTGCAGCAGCAACAGGAACAAGATGGCCACCGGAGCCCAGCACAGCCTTGCCTGGAGGGAGTGAAGAGAAGAAGAGGGGCAGGTCAGCGCAGAACGCACGCTCATTAGGCCACGCCCCCCTCCCGCAAGTCCAGCAACGCGGATCCAGGCCGTGGGCTGAGCCTCAGCAAGGCGCCAAAACGAGGGGGAGGGGCGGGCCCCGGGCGCACCGAGGGCCCCGCCCCCCCAACACGCAGCCTGAGGGGGAGAAGCTCCCTCTGCTAAACGCTGCACAGCATGGCGCAGACCTACAGCAAAGTGACAGTACACCGCAACATGCGCACACACACACACACTGTAAGCACCCACACAATAAAGAAATGTGAGGGACAAGCCTGCCCCCCCCCCCTCGCTGGAGGGTTAAGGAAGGGACCCGGAAGGTGGGGGATCCGGAACCAGAGTCTGGTGAACGGATACGGCAGAAGGGACAGGGCATCCCAAACCGGGGTCACCAACCTGGACACCGCCTACCCCTTGCAATGGAGTCTCACGGAGGAGCAATGCTCCTTAAACACCTACAAAGGTGTTGCCTACCCTCACCAGGACCTACAGCCAAGGCTGGGAGGCTCATATGGGACAATGGAATAAGGTCCAGGCAGAAATAGGGGCAAGAATGGCCGGGCGTGAGCCCGGCTTACCTGCAAGGAATAGAAGTCTTCATTTTCTGACTTGCTCGTCGCTCTTGCAGAGAAGGAACTGGGGGATTAGTGGGAGGTCCCAGGTATTTATGGACCGGGAGGAGCTTCTTTTTTGCATTCATCTCTGCAGAAGTTCGCCCTCTACTGGAGACTACCCAGATGTCATGAATGGTGGAAGCGGGGTGTATGACACACTTAGAATAGCAGAATCAAAGCCACATTTTAATAAAAAAAAACTATATGCAAGCAAGAAAAAAGCAAATCTGAAAAAGCAACATCCCCCGAACAGAACAATACCCAACATGCATAGGTATTGTTAAGGGAAAAGTTGCAAAACACCCCAGAGTAAAGCATGTGCGTAAGGATAATTTTACTTGAAAATTTCAGTTCTGCAGACAAAGTGCACACCATGCGCTTTTTCTACCAAAAGAACCCTTTACTACTGGAATACCCCAAATAACCCATATATTCCCTGAAAGTACACGTTAAGCTTTCTAGGTGTACCAGGCCTGTTGTACTGAGCTCATCTTTCTGGAAGTAATCCTTAAAAGAATTCTTAGGTTGCAAAGGGTTTCCCCAAAAAAGTATAAAAAAGCAAAATAAAAAACACATTTTCAGGGTTAAATCAAAAGGGTTACAAGGATTAAATTAAAAAAAAATTGGTGTGAGGTCCCCCTTCCCAGGGGAGATCCACATTTTTGGGGGAAATTTTAAGTGTTAAACACCCTTAAAATTCCCCAGAAAATGGCATGAGGTCCCCCCTACCCAGCATAACCAGCCCAGGCACCACCTATGGGGCTTGTGCCCAGTCCCATGAAGGACTCTGCAAAATAGCACCAATAGCTTTCAATATGGATGGGATCTGCCCCCCCTACCTCAACCATAAGAACAAGGGAGGAGTCGTGGCCTACTGGTAAGGAAGCAGCTTTATGACTGGAGGGTTTCAGGTCAGATTCCTGGTCGGGACATGATTGACATGGTCTTGAGCAAGGCACCTAGGGCTGACATCAAGGGAAAGGTTTGTACTTGGTTTCCCTGAGTACCCCAGAGGGGTCCTGGCCTCCAGTGCTGCTGCTGTGATACTGCGGAGCAAGTGTATTACAGAAAAAGTAATAATATGAACGATGTAACGTGATGCAAAGTTGCAACGTCCAGAAATGTAAGCCGTGTCCATACAAAAAGGCAGCAATCTCTCTCAAGCCAGTTCAACCTGGGCCTTTTGTCTTCTGCCCAGTCCCCGCCATACTTCCCGCCTGGCAGCCCTTCATGTCTCCTGCATTGTAACTCAGAGGGAAAGCAGAGAGAAAAGAGAGTGTCTTTCCCCCACTTCCTTGCTTAAATATAATTCTCTGGTCAAACCTTAATTCCTCCTCCCCCAACTGCACCTTAGTCTTCCTGTTACAAAAAGAGGCCGTCATGAAATACAATCCTTCAGCCTAAACACAACAGTTGATTTCAGTTAAATAGTTGATCATATATCAAGTAATTCCTGGGAGAAAAACCCAGACATAACCCAAACATTACTTTAGTCTGCATATGTATACAATGAATATTGATACAATTCACAGAAGTAAACCTTATATTATATTTATATGTGTATGATTTTCCTTGACTCAGCCAGCCCCGGATCAGAATCATAATTAACGGCAGGTAAACATCCACAGATTCCACATTCACATCCAAGTTACCTATATACATAAATAATATTAGTCATTTTATAATAATTCATTAATAATTGAGATCATAAAAATTTTATTCCTCTGGAAACTTATTACACTCCCTCATGTTACACCCCTTCCCAGAAGGTCAGAGGGCCTCATCATTGTTATCCCTTCACCTTATTTATCTTATTTATGCTCACTTTGCATTTATAGAAAGGATGCACCATTTGTTTCTGCTGTTTCAGTCTTAAATCGGAACAAAACCCAAAAATGTGGCTTTGCCAGGTTTCATTCCATTCCCCCTATGCGGGATGCCCAAATGTGTGCAACCCCAGAGAAAGCCTGTAATCATCCATCACAGCCTAACTGAAAAGCTGTATGGGGCATTCCCTCTGCCCGGGGCATCCTAATTTAGTGTTCCCCATTATCTGACCCCAGTTGCCCGGTATGCTTACCTCCCCAACCCATGGTGCATGCATGGCCGGTGGACTCATCACTTGCATCTTTTTCCGTCTGTGCACAGTCACATCATAATTTAATGGCTGGTATGGCCGCGCACAGCCAAAGGATGTGAGCGATGCCGCCACCTGCCGTGGGCTCTAGGAAGGGTTAAAAAAAGCAGGGCATTTCTCCTTGTGGGGCATCCGAAACTGGGGTGCCTCAGAGGAAAGACCATAACCCGAGATAGTGAAATGACAGGTTTTGGACTACTTTAAATTCTTTTGGGCAAAGTTGTTGTTTTCTATTGTCTTTTTTTATTTAAGAAGAAAAAAAATATATTGTGTTTATACATTTGTGTAGGATCAAAACTGAGGGCCCCAGGCACTGTGCCTGTATGGGGCACCGTTGCCAAGTCAGCCCAATCACTGCTCATCTTTGTCTCACTGCACAAATGGGTTAAAAGCAGAGGGAAAATACCTATGTGTGCACAAGCCTATGTGTGGTAAAAAAAAAAACTAACAAGAGATTAACCCTTTAAGTGCCAGCCTACCTGGAGTTTTTGTCACACTCTGTTGCCAGACCATTTTGCACTATTTTGCACTCCCCATGTTCAAATGTGATTTTTGAAGGGATTTCCAGGGATTTCCCAGGAAAATGATTGTTTTTTTCAGCAGAGTCTGAGCTTTAACATGAAATGTCTTGTTTGTCATTTTTTAGGTGTATTCTCAATATTTTTTGGCGAAATATGTGCAAAAAAATAAAAAAAATACCATTTTGTGAATACTCACCTTGTAAAATGGGTATTGTAAGTATGTCACACACCCCGCTTCAAGACATTCATTACATGTGGGTAATAGTGACCTGTAGAAGGCGAACTGCAGAGATGATAGGAAAAAAGAAGCCCCTCCCGGTCCAATAAATACCTGGGACCTCCCACTCATTACCCAGTATCAAGAAAGCAGTAAGGTAAGGGACCAGGAAGAGCCAAAAATAAGTCATAACAACCCAAAGTTCACAATATGAAGGATCCAGAATACAAAGGGTGGGGTGAAGCGGGGTGTGTGACATACTTACAATACCCATTTTACAAGGTGAGTATTCACAAAATGGTATTATTCTAAGTATGTCACACACCCCGCTTCAAGACATTCATTACATGTGGGACATCCAAAAGCAGTGTCCATAAAGGGTGGGGATCCGAAACAAGGCATAAAGCACAACTTAAACCACTGCAGCCTGCAGAACTTTGCGGCCAAAAACAGCATCCGCTGAGGCCCTAACGTCAACCTTGTAGAACTTTGAAAAAGTGTGAACAAAAGACCAAGTAGCAGCTTTACAAACTTGCTCAACAGAGGCCTGGTGCTGGAAAGCCCAGGAAGCCCCAACCGCACGAGTAGAATGAGCAGTAACACGAAAAGGGGGATTCCTCCCCTTAGCAACATAGGCCCCAACAATGGCCTGACGAATCCACTTACTGATAGAAGACTTAGCGGGCGCCAAACCTTTCTTGGGCCCAGAGGGCACTACAAAGAAGGCATCAGTCTTGCGAAAGGCAGACGTTACCACCAAATAGTACTTCACAACTCGAACCACATCCAAGGAATGCAGGACCCTCTCTTTTTCGTTACTGGGATTAGGACACAGAGAGGGCAAAACAACGTCCTGATTTAAATGAAAAGCAGAAACCACCTTAGGAAGGAAATCCGGCTTAAAACGGAAAACCACCTTGTCCTGATGTCTTTCAAAATACGGGGCTTGAATGGACAGAGCCGCCAACTCAGAAACACGCCGAACAGAAGTGATAGCTACCAAAAATGCCACCTTCTGCGTAAGGGAAGACAAGGCAATATCATGCAAGGGCTCAAAGGGAGGACCCTGAAGAGCAGAAAGTACCAAATTCAAATCCCAAACCGGAATCAGAGCCTTCCTAGGAGGCCGCACATGCGTAACCCCCTGGAAAAATGTCTTAACCAGCGGATGAAGCGCAAAAGATCTTTGGAAAAACACCGCCAGGGCAGACACCTGCCCCTTCAGAGTACTAAGTTCGAGCCCTAGATCCAAACCGTGTTGCAGGAACTCCAAGATTCTAGAAATAGAGAATTTCCTACAAGGGAAGGCCCTAGTCTCACACCAATCAATATAAGACCTCCAAGTCCTATAGTAAACGGAAGAAGAGGAACTCTTCCTAGCGCTAATAAGAGTCCGAATAACAGCATCAGAAAGACCTTCCTCCTTCAAGATGGAGGTTTCAGCAGCCACGCCATCAAAGCCAGCATTGGTAAATTGGGGTAACGTAGATGGCCTTGTGTGAGCAGATCCGGCAGCAGAGGCAGAACAAACTGATCTTCTGCTAACCTTACCACATCTGCGAACCAAACCTGTCTTGGCCACCTTGGAGCCACCAGAATTGCTGACGCTCCCTCTAGAGCCAGCTTGCGTACTACTCTGGCTACCATGGGAAACGGAGGGAACAGATACAGAAATCCCAGATCCCTCCAGTTCAGGGACATGGCGTCCGTCGCGAAAGCCAGTGGGTCCTTCGCCAGAGACACAAATGCCGGAAGTTTGTGATTGTGACGGGAGGCAAAGAGGTCCACCTCCGGTGACCCCCACCTGAGACAAATCGAGCGAAACACCTTGGGACTGAGAGACCATTCCCCCTTGTGGGCTGACAACCTGCTCAGAGAGTCCGCCTCCGTGTTCTCCACTCCCGGAATGTAAACCGCCGAGATGCACGGGACGAAGCTCTCCGCCCAGTCCAGAATCAGCGACACTTCCCTGAGGGCACTCCTGCTGCGAGTCCCTCCCTGGTGATTGATGTAGGCAACCGCCGTCCGATTGTCCGACCGGACCTGAACCGGCAAGCCCTGCAGGTGATGAGTCAAACGAAAAAGAACCATTCTGATGGCTCTCAATTCCAGAACATTGATAGGCTCGTGGGCTTCCAGGGGTCCCCACAACCCCTGAAATTGCAGATCCCTCCAGAAGCCCCCCCATCCTGAAAGGCTGGCATCCGTGGTGACCACCTCCCAACGAGGAGTCTGAAAGGATCTGCCCCTCAGCAGATTGGCTGAGTTCAGCCACCACCGAAGTGAGCGGCGAACCCGGGGAGACATCAAAAAGGATTGATCCAGCGACAGAGGAGACCTGTCCCAGACAGCCAATAGATGGAGCTGTAACGTCCTTGTGTGAAACTGGGCAAAGGGGACTGCCTCGAAGGAGGCTACCATCAACTCCACCAGTCTCATCCCTAGCCGGATGGTCGGACGAGGAATGGACATGAGCAACCGAATCAACTCCTGAATCAAAAGAACCTTGGATTGAGGAAGGAACACTCTGGCCTGATCTGTATCCAGAGACATTCCCAGAAAGGATACTATCCTGGACGGGTAAAGGGAGGACTTGGGGTAGTTGATCACCCAGCCGAACCTCTCCAGAGTGGATATTACCATCCTGGTGTCCAATTCCGCTTGGCTGAATGACGATGCCATGATGAGAAGATCGTCCAGATATGGCACTATGCGAATTCCCTGCGCTCTGAGAAGAGCCATCACCCCAGCGAGCACCTTGGTGAAAACCCTTGGAGCTGTGGTGAGACCAAAAGGAAGAGCTACAAACTGAAAGTGCCGATCTTCCACCACAAACCTGAGAAATCTCTGGTGCGCGGGAAAAATCGGAACATGGAGGTAAGCGTTCTTGATGTCTATGGACGTCATGAAGTCCCCCTGACAAAGAGCGCGGATAGCTGAACGCAGCGTTTCCATGCGAAATTTTCGCAGTCTGACAAACCTGTTGAGGATCTTCAGATCCAGGATGGGCCGGATAGAGCCATCCTTTTTGGGGACCGTGAACAGATTTGAGTAAAAACCCCGACCCCGGTCTGATGGAGGCACTGGAGAGATGACTTCCATCTCCAGAAGACTTGAAACCGCCGCCCGGAGCCCCTGCGCGGCCAGTGCGTCCGGGGGCACCCGAGATCTGAAGAAACGCGGAGGGGGGCGGGACTCGAACTCCAACTTGTAGCCTGAAGACACCACTTCCCAGATCCATTTGTCCGAAACCTCCCGAATCCAGATCTGGGAGAAGTGTCGCAGCCGTCCCCCCACCCGCACGGGTGAGGGCGCCCCCTCATTGCTGAGCAGGCTTGGCCGCAGGTTTGGGTTTTGAACCCAAGTTGTATCCTGAGCGGGCACGTCCTCTGCCCCTATTCCAGGAATCTCCTCTTGTAGAAGGGAAGGCAAATCCTCTTCCTGCTCTGGATCCGCGAAAGGAATGAGTGAAAGAAGCCGGTCCTCGAAAGGGACGTCGTTGCTTCGTGCGTTGAGGTAACTTACCCCCCTTAGCTACGGAATCCAATCGGCCGCCCACTGGCGCAACCAAACTGAACGCCTGATAGTCACCATCAGAGCAGAAGCTCTGCTACACATAGTCAAAGAATCATCCAAAGCGGCTAACATGAAGGACAAAAACAACTCACATCGTGTAAGGCCCAGAAATTCGTCACTGTCCGGATGCAAACCGGAAGAGGACAACAAATCCCTGACCACCGACCTGGTAGCCACCACCAACAGAGACGAGGCACAAACAGGCCGTATGGCTGCCCCAATACTGGCAAAACCATGACAAGCCACCTGGTCAATTCGTTTATCCTCGCCATCTTTAAGAGAAGAGCAATCAGGGTTATTCAAAACGGCTGAGTTGGATAACCCCAGAATTGGTGCATCCACCTCGGGGGGGGACGCCCAGCGCTTAACCGTATCCAAAGGGAAAGAATATCTTTTATCCCAACTCTGAGGAATGCCTGGGAGCCGAGCCGGCCTCTCCCATTCCTTAGAAATAATCTTATCAAAATGCTTTTGATTAGGAAATTCCAAGCGCGGCTTGGATTCCTCGTAAAACTCCCCTTGTTGATGAGGAGCAACCTCTGGAGGAGAAATAGCCAGAACCTCAAACATCTGAGCAAGGACGTTAGGAGTATCCAAAGAACTCCCTGACCCCCTCTCAGAATCAGCGCCAACAAATTGCTGATCATCCGAATAATCCGATTCGTCAAACAACTCCCCTTCCTCCAGTGGAGAGTAATCTGACCAATCCAGGCGATCCTCATCGTCATAATCAAATGTCGGTGGGACCGGTGACAAATGCTTTCTCTTAGCCGGTGCCTTTTTGGCAACCGCGGAAGAGATACATTTTTCAATATTAGCCAATCTAGCACACACATCAGATTGCGACTGCCCACCCATGACAACGTCACACGGGACACGGGCCAAGATGGGGGGGGAGGGGATGAAGCCGGCGGTGCTGACCCAGAAGCCTGGGGTTCGGACTGCCGTGTAATAGTCTGCTGTGCACATGGTATACATAAAAATACATTATCCCCTGTTAGGGATACCCCACAGCCCATGCACTTCCGGGATTGCCCCGAGGGGAGCCCGGTATCCGGGGATGCCTCCATACGGTGAACTTATATGTAGTCGCTATGACCGAGGGAATTACGCTAATAAGCAACCCGGGATGCCCTTATAATTGTCCCAAGTGGGAGGATTTTAAAACAGAAGCTTTAACCCAGGGACCTAAGGACCGGGAGAAGACCCCCTAAAACCTAAAGTGGTCTACCTGAAAGACACAAAGAAAAAGGGGAATATCAGCATAAAGTGACTGCCGGCATAAAAGAAGAGAATATATATATATATATATATATATATATATATATATATATATAGTAGAGGGGGCCCATAGGGCCACTCACTGTGCCTTCCAGGTGAAAGAAATGGCGTCCACACCACACGCAGCTCTGAGATGGAACAGGGGGGCGTGGCCAGCGCGGAGCGCGCGATATGCGTAGCTCCGCCCCCTTACAGAGCGGATAGCAGGCTCCGCAGTGGCGCCTGCCTTACAGGGGCGGGCCGTGGCGTCCCGCTCGACAGCCCGGTCCCGCCCCCTATACCCAAACGTGTGAGGGGAATCACTCCTCACAAGCGCACATAGCGCGCACATATACCGGCGCCGCAGCAATAGCGGCAGCCGCGGCGCCGGTAGCAGTAAAGACCTTAGCAAAGTAATGGGAGCGGGCCGCGGCGACGCGCCAACGCCCGGCCCCGCCCCCTGTGGCCAGCGTGTGAGGGGAGATCTCCCCTCACCAGCGTAAAACCGCCAACAAAAGTACCCGCGCCGCAGCCATTGCGGTGGCCACCGCACCAAGGGCAGCAAAGACAGGGGGGCGAGCCGACACCAACGGCCGGCCCCACCCCCAACCACAACTTCTGAGGAGAAAAGTTCTCCTCAGCCCTGGTGCCAGGAGCAGCCAGCGCCGCTGCTAAAGTTTTTATTTTGCAATAAACAGACAAACAAGACAGAACAAGACGAGTCATTTTGTAAGACCTTAAGGTGCCGCAGGCACCCAACATCATAACTGGCATTTAATTAACAACACAACACTCACTCACACAACTTTCATACCGGACCTCTGGTAATTGTTGCTGCCATCACGGTGCTATCTCGGACACGAAAGCTGATATACAATAGTTATTCATTAGTTATTCATTGGGGCTAGCGTGCTCCGAAGTCCCCTTCATTGCACGTTGGTCAGGCTCCAGGACCCGCTCCCATCTCCCCAGCCTTCGCCCAGATGGCATTCTTGACCCTAAAAAAATTCTCCATCAGGCCCCCCTCTCAGTCACTCAGCATCATATGCTGATTCTTGGTTCTGCAGCCAAGGATCCCAGACCTTTTCGAACTTATCGGGCACTCCCCTTGCGGCGTATGTCAATTTATACATGGTGAGTTTCTGGTTGACGAGTCGTTTCCAGGATTGGACTGAAGGCCTAGCCGGGTGTCTCCAGTTCAGCAGGATGCACTTCCTAGCGTAGAAGAGCAGCAACCGGACCAGCGCCTTCATAGCACTCAGCTCCGAGAGCGACTCCACCACCCCAAGAAGACACATCGAGACAGACCCTTGTATCCGAAATCCCACTACACTACTGAGCAAACCCATCACCCCCTCCCAAAAGGCCGTCAGGACCTCGCAGGACCAGATCATGTGTAGCCATGAACCACTATTCTTCCCGCATCTGGGACATACATCCGTATCTGTTAAGCCCATTCTGTGCAGACGAACCGGGGTGATGTAGGCCTGGTGAATCCATTTAGTTTGGATGAATCTGTCCCTGGCTTCTACTACCGATGTATGTAGGTTCTCCATTATCTCCTCCCAGTCGTCCTGATCTAGGCTTGGATCCAAGTCCTGCCATTTAGCCTCAATCTTGCCCCTAGGGGATTCCAACTCTCCCATCAGACATCTATACAATGCGGAAACAGGCTTTTTAAGGTTTCCGTCTCTGAGTAGATTTTCCGCCCTGGACTCTGAGATCCTCGGGCCCTCCCCACGGAATTGGGCGTGGGCCCCCGACTTCCTATCCCCACCCCCCCAGGAAAGGGCATCAGGAGAGGGGAACACCAGCTAGGGTGAAGTGGCCAAGGGACAGGGCATCCCAAACCGGGGTCACCAGCCCGGATAACCGCCTACCCTCTGGTACAGGGTCTCGCGGTGGAGCATGGCATTCTACCCTCACCCGGGATACAGCCTAGACTGGGAGGCATGTGTATGGGTCTAATAAAAATATCCTGGTGGAAATAGAGAGAAAAGCGGGCTGGGAATAAACCCGGCTACCTGAAATCCCCCTTTGCAAGCAGGAGACATCATCCAGCAGTTCGCCCTCTACAGGTCACTATTACCCACATGTAATGAATGTCTTGAAGCGGGGTGTGTGACATGCTTAGAATAATCAATTTTTTACAATTTGTAGTGTTTTTTTGTAATAAAAAATGTAAATTTGTCAATAAAATCTTATTGCGTGTGAAACCCCAATTTCTCCCAGTTACAGCGGTACCACATATGTATAGGTAGACACCCTTTCCTGCCCAGGAGACTCCCCCAAACTGAAACAGAGCTTTAGGGGATTTTCAGAAAAAATACAACTGTGATATGCGCTATGCGCACCTTGCAGTTTTTCCAGAAAAACAACCCTTTACATTTGAAATACCCCCCACAAACTATATATTCTCTGGAAGTACACACCTCAGGCTTTCTATTTGTACCAGGCTTGTTGATGTGGCCACAGTTTTCTAGAAGTAATCCCTCAATGTATTCTTTGGTTGCAAAGAGTTTCCCTAAAAAAAGGAAAAAAAAAGCAGAATCAAAGCCACATTTTCCTAAAAAAACTATATACAAACAAGAAAAAACAAGTATAATCTGAAAAAGCAACATCCCCCGAACAGAACGATACCCAACATGCATAGCTACTGTCAAGGGAAGAGTTGCCAAACACCCCAAAGTAAAGCATGAGCATAACGGTAATTTTTCTTGAAAATTTCAGCTCTGCAGACAAAGTGCGCACCTTGCGATTTTTCAACCAAAACAACCCTTTACATTTGGAATATCCCCCATAAACCATATATTCCCTGAAAATACACATGTTAAGCTTTCTAAGCGTACCCAGTTTGTTGTAGTGGGCTCATCTTTCTGGAATTAATCCCTCAAAGAATTCTTTGGTTGCACAGGGTTTCCCTAAAAAATGTATAAAAAAGCTGAATAAAAAACACCTTTTCCTAAAATATAAATATGCAAACCAGAAAAAACAAGCTAAGTCTGAAAGCGCAAGGTCCCCCGAACAGAACAATACCCAACATGCAGAGGTACTATTAACCCTTTTAATTGCCAGCCTACTTGAGATTTTGTCACCCTCTGTTGACAGGTCATTTTTCCCCATTTTGCGCCATGTTTTGCGACATTTTTGCTGGAATTTTCAGGAAAATTATATATATTTTTTTCAGCAGAGTTTAGGCTTTAACATGAAATGTCTTGTTTGTAAATTTTATTTATTATTAATTTTATTTATTATTAAGTAAAAAAAATAAATAAATAAAAAATTTTTTTAGAAAATTGCCTCCTTTATTTTAAATTAAAAATGTATTTGATTAGGGAAAACCATATTGCATTTGAAAGCCCCATTTCTACCGATTAGAATGGTACCACATATTTATTGGTAGCCCCCTGTTCCTGCCCAGGAGACCCCCCTAAACAAGTAATTTTTAACATTTACAAATAAAATACAACTACCATCCACAATACAAAGGGTTAAATCGAGAAAAAAAAATGACATAGGGTCCCCCCTCCCAGGAGGGGGGAGGGGCATTTTTTGGGGGGATTTTTAAGGGTTAAAAACCCTTAAAAATAAAAAAAAAAAATGACATGGGCCCCCCTTACCCAAAGTAACCAGCCCGGGACCAGCTATGCAGGGCTTGGAGGAACAGGGCGCAGGGGCCAGCTTTTGTGGCCCCTGGCCCTGCAGGCTACAAGCCCGCATAGCCCATGGGCCCAGGCCTTCTGCCCCCCCCGGGCTTTTGGGAGGCAGGTAATGGGGGTGGCAGGGGTTAATGGCAAGTCACCGGCTAGCGCAGGTGACTTGCCATCCCCCCAGCCTTGAGAACTGGTATAGGGGTCTCATGGACCCCTTACCAGTTCACAAGGGGTTAAATGTAAAAAAAACACAGACACACAAAGAGAAAAAATATTTTATTATTATTTTTTTTTTTAATACTTACCTCCCATCCATAGTGGAGCACTCAGTCCCTCGGCGATCACTGGCTTCTGCTCACTTGCTAGAAGCCTTTTATAGCAGCTGGATGACAGAACACAAAAGGGTTAATTTAAAAAAAAAATGACATAGGGTTCCCCCCTCCCAGGGGGGGTGGACCCCATTTTTTGGGGGGAATTTTAAGGGTTAAAAACCCTTAAAAATCCCCCCCAAAAATGACGTAGGGTCCCCCCTACCCAGCATTACCGACACGGGCCAGCTATGGGGGCTTGTAGAACAGGGCGCAGGGGCCAGCGTTGGTGGCCCTTGGCCCTGCAGGCTACTAGCCCACATAGCCACTAAGTGGCCCGGGCCCTTCTGCCCCCCCCCCGGCCGTTGGGGAGGCAGGTAATGGGGGGCTGGGGGTTAATGGCAAGTCACCCACTAGCCGCAGGTGACTTGCCAGACCCAGAGCCTTGTGAACTGGTATAAGGGGTCTCATGGACCCCTTACCAGTTCACAAAGGGTTAACTGAAAAAAAAACACCACACAATAAAAGTATTTTATTAAAAAAAAAAATGTTTACTGTACTTACCTCCGATTGTAAGCTCCTTTGTCCCGCGCCGCTCTGATGACAGATGCCGGTGATCGGCATCCAGAGAAGGGGGAGGCAGGAGATCAGAGGATCTCCTGCCACCTCCTTCCCCGGCACCGATCACCGGCATCTGACAGCTGAAAGAGCTGAAGCCGGTGATCGGGACCGGGATGACGCCCCAAGGGGGCGGGGCTTAGCGGCAAGATGGCGGCGAGGAGGAGAGAGCCTCCCGGGCTCTCTCCTGAAGATTGGTAAGTCCTGGGGGGGGATCGGAGGCCCCCCAGGTGAAGAGGAGGGACAGCGGGAGCCAGTGCACACGCAGGTAAGTGAAAGTCATTTTTATTTTTTTTTTACAGTTAGCAGCTGCTGCTGCAGAAGCGGGGGGGGCCTATTCCGGGGGCTCTCCTGGAGCCATCCGACCCCCCACGGGGGATCGGATGGCACCAAATTAAAAAGGAGACCCGGCCGGATCCAACGAGGGGTCAGGTGAGTATTTTTTTTTTTTTTGCCCGCTAGCAGGGGTAAATGCCAGGCACGTAAATTTTATGTGGCTGGCACTTAAGTGACGGAGAGGCAACCACGTAAATTTTACGTGGCTGGCATTTAATGGGTTAAGCAAAGGATGAAATATAAAGTCACTATACTAAAGAGGAGCTCAAACATGCAAAATGTACGAGCATAATGATCTCTTCTTGTTGGCGGGTGCAAAGAGCAAAAGCCACAGGCACAGAAGCCCAAGCCCAGCCAGCTCAGCATCTCCAGAGCCAAGTGCAAGTACCTCCCAGGGGCATGGAACCACAAGTGGCAAGGCCACAAAGATCCACAGGGCCAGAAGCACAACACCCTCAAGCACACCCTCTCCTCCTTGGCCACATTTGCCACCGGCACAGGTGGAAAGCAACTATCCATATGCCACATGGCCGCATCCAAGTTCAGTGGGCACCCAGGCAAGGACCCCAAGTCCAGTAACCTGTCCAACTTGTCTACACAACAGAGCCAGCCCCGAATGTCCCCAGAATTGCCTCCATCCAGAGATGAGCCAGAACAACAAGCAATAGGCCGGACCTTGCGCCAAGGACAGTTGAGTGGCAGGTTTGGTGAGGCCCAAACTCTGGCATATGATGAGCTATATGGGCACAAATCAAAAGCTACTAGCAAAATGCGGAAAAATGAAATCTTGGAGGAACTCACCAGCCAGGTCAATGCAGCGGGGGAGGAGCTTAAAGATGTGGAGCAGATTCTGACCTGAAGTATGCAGCACGGAAGAAAGAAAATAAACGGCGCAATTACACGTACATATTTGACTGGTGCATTTGTCTGCTTCTTGTATTGTCCACATTTTTTAAATTTGCATAACATACTTTTTCAGCTTACAAACTGGCGGTGGCTTTTCTACCAAATTACAATTTACCCGAGCTGAGGAGATGGTGCTGGGGCTGATACATCCCGTGGCATTAGAGGGACACTCGAGCTGACGAGACACGGACATCCCTACTATTCCTGCAGGTTAGTAATGTTAGTGTGTAATTTGAATTTGGCCAACGTGTAAAATGAAGACAGCCATATCTGAACACATGCCCCTAGGGAGTGCCTTGTAGGGGAGCTTACAGTTAGAGCAGGGTGTGTAATGTCTGTGGAATGTTCTTTTCCCAACTTGCATACATTACCTTGGAGAGTATTTATGGACATTATGAAAGTCTTTAGAGTCCCATAGCACTGCCTGTTATGTGATTCCACTCAATCATACCACATACTTCTTTGTGTTTAAGCCACTTGTGTTTTAGCTGTGCTTTGGCCTCAAATATTTGATCTGGGGGTCAAGGAAAGTTCTACATAGTAAAAATGCCCACCAGCATACTCTTAAGCCAAATGCTATTTGCCAGCTGAGTGTAGGTCCCTAATGGCCCTTTAGGGATGTGTGAAGCCTCATAACATGCATGTTTGTATTTTGTAAGGTCACCAATGTGTATGTACAGGGTCAATCAAACATATAACAGATAATCACATTCATAGTGAAGGTCACTTTGGACCATTGTTGGAGTTGCCATTGCTGCTTGCCCACGTGTTGGAGTGTAGCATACAGTATGTAGTAATGGCGAGCATCACTGGTTATTTTGTGGTTACGTGCCTTTTTCTTTACAATACAGCCAACATCAAGCCTCAGCAAATGTGGGAGCCTCCGCCAGTTTGTATTCTAATTGCCCTGCTAATGTGCACCTCCCTGGTTAGTTATAAAATAGGCTGAGCGGCTGCCACCCCCCTTTTGTTTCTTTTGAATTTGTGTAAGCACATGGTGTGTGGGGTCTAGGCTGTATTGCAAGGTCTTTGACCCTTCCACCCCATGGCTTGCACTTGAGGTTTAGGGCAACCTCAGGTAAGCCTGCTCCCAATTTATCTATTGCATTGTATGTCCCAAATGGGGCTCTTAGAGACTAGAATTAGTACTAGAGTTAGGACTGCACCTCACAGGGGCACCTTGGCGCTGGTGGTGCAGCTTAAGCATACTTCTGCAGATGTGTGTGACCGAGCCCCCTGTTTTTAACCTAGTTTAGAGACAGATTGTAGGCTGGTCAGCAAGCTAACTGGTTTGAGTGCTGTGGCCCCTTTAAGACTTTTGTATTCTAATTGCCCTGCTAATGTGCACCTCCCTGGTTAGTTATAAAATGGTCTGAGCGGCTGCCACCCCCCTTTTGTTTCTTTTGAATTTGTGCAAGCACATGGTGTGTGGGGTCTAGGCTGTATTGCAAGGTCTTTGACCCTTCCACCCCATGGCTTACACTTGAGGTTTAGGGCAACCTCAGGTAAGCCTGCTCCCAATTTATCTATTGCATTGTATGTCCCAAATGGGGCTCTTAGAGACTAGAATTAGTACTAGAGTTAGGACTGCACCTCACAGGGGCACCTTGGCGCTGGTGGTGCAGCTTAAGCATACTTCTGCAGATGTGTGTGACCGAGCCCCCTGTTTTTAACCTAGTTTAGAGACAGATTGTAGGCTGGTCAGCAAGCTAACTGGTTTGAGTGCTGTGGCCCCTTTAAGACTTTTGTAGCCTCCGCCAGTTTGACCATGCCCTCAACTTCTGTGCTGCCTAGGAGCCAGGAGCAGATCTATATGGTAAGTGTATTTAGATGAATCTACTGATGCATGTGTATGAACATGACTAATGAGCAGAACAAATATATTGAGGGCCCAAACTGAACCTTATTTTGCACATGTCCCAACAGACCCACACACTGATGGAGGAAATCCAGGAGATGGAGGAGGATGGCACCTTGATGGGACCTTCACAACAGACCCCCCTGGAACAGAATCTGCAACGGTCCCAACATGCTACTGCACCAAATCCTCTGTAGCAGAGTGAAGCTGAACGCATGCTGCCAGCCCATCGTGGGCAGCATGCAGAGACTGAGCCAACAGTCCCCAGTGGTAGGTCTGCTGCAGAGGATTTACAAGACACATCTGTCACTGCTGGTCGAGCTAGACGTCCATCATCTACAGCCGCACAAACCCATGGAATTGGGAGACGTAGTCAGCAATGTCGACCAGTTTCCCAGGGGAGGCGCGCGCCCATCATGGAGTCAGCATGGCACCATGAGAGGCGTTTATTTCGCCAGCTAACTCAAAGAAGCAACGAGCAGCATCAGGCACAATTAGGTACATTAAATAATACATTAACCACCCTGGTCACAGAGTTTCGGACAACCAACAGCCACATGGCCACCTTAACTAATAGTTTAACAGCCATGCTTGAGGAAGTTTGAACTAGCAACACCCACATGGCCACCTTAAATAATAATTTCAGTGGCATGCTGGATGAAGTTAGAAAAAACAAAAGATGCATGTTGGAACTGTTGCAGATTCTGAATGGCAGATTCTGAATGGCACACATGCCCAAGGTTTTTTGGCCACCAAAATTTTAACAACATTTTGGGCTGTATCTGTTCCACATCTTTCCTCTACATCACTACCGTATTGACCTGTCTGGTGAACGCTACCAAGAGAGCCTTTTTTTAAGAATTTGCTTGTATGATTTTGATTGTCGCCTATAGAGTGCTGAGATACCCCACTAGCCAATGCCTGACCTCAAGCCTCACTGAACCTGAAAATCAAGCTGTCACGCTGCAGGCTTGGGCCTAATTAAATTTTGTCTGGCTCATCCTGTTTGTTGGCATGATTGGGGGACATTCTGGGTTGGCAAACTACTACCTTGAACCCTGGCAGAGATTAGACTGGATTTGGATTTGGAGTGGGGGTTATTGTTTGGGTGGCCCACTGACTTACAGGCGTGGATGTGGCATAGGTATGGCTGCTTAACACCTGTGGCTGTGGCAAATGTGACCAAGTAGGAGAGGGTGTGTATGTGGCCCTATGTATTACTGGCCCAATATTGACATGGAAATGCTTGATCCCTATGTCTGTATCTTTTCTTTTGTAAACAAACTTCTCCCTGGAGTGCATTAGTTTTAAACTCCTGGATGTGTCCAATTGCTAGGTGGCATGATTTGCCCAAAATGAAGATGTGGTCCTATGTATGTACATGAAGTATGCAAGTGCCCTTAAACTACAAATGTACATATTTATATTAAATATATTGAATGTGACTTTACCTGTTGTTGTCTACATTGATGCATTAATGTTTGGGGGAATGTTAGCTTTTTGCAGGTTTACCAAAAAACACAGGCCCAATAAAAAAACATTACTCTCAGATCATGAGTGAATTTTTTAGTAATTAAATAATTACTAGTTGTTACACAAATCAAAATTATAGTACAACAAAAACATTACATACACGACAAAAAAATTAAGAAAAATGTGTGGAAATCAAATTGGCCTGAACTGCTTGGCCAGAGGCACTAGTTGTGCCACAGTATAGTTCATCTGGGTCCTGGCTGGGTGGAGAGGGGGCAGATCCAAATACCGGGGGACACGCTGCATGATGGCAAAGTTATGTAACACAGAACACGCAAGAATGATATCTATGACCTTCTTGGGGTCATACTGTAGTGTCCCCCACGGTATGGTCCAAACAACGAAAGCGGGTTTTTAACAGCCCAAACGCCCTCTCCACAATGGCCCTGGTCTTCCTGTAGGCCCAATTGTAGGCGTCCTGTGGCGCATCCCGTGGCTGAAGGACAGGCGTCAGCAGCCAGGGAAGCAGTGGATAGCTGGAATCCCCTGAAAAAATAAGACAAAAATAACATCAATTCAACATCACTCAAAAAATTATTTAAAAAAAAACAGTCCATCAACATGACTAAGAGGCTATGTTATATTTGAGACACTCTGATTAAAAAACTGCCTAACACCATCTAATGCATGTTCGGACCATTAAAACCTCCAAGATGGCGGATGAGGGCAAATCAGGCAGACTGCTAACAGGTATTGGTTTAGGACTGTGCTGCTCAGCATTCTTGGATGTCTTACCTTTTCAGGACCCCAGATCTGCTTTGTCTGAGCCAAGCACGGCTCTAACCCGCCCCCTGCACTTTATCCCGCTCTCCTCTACTCAGTAAGTGTCATGCTTCTAAGCAAAGATGGCGCAGACCCTATCATAAAGTCAAGAACAGAATTGCAGCCGAGTGTGGGGAAGAATAATAAGTAATTTAGTAGAAATATGACATTTCTTATTTGGAAATGCTGGTCCAACATTTGTAAAGGGTTTGTGGTTTGCAAAATATAATGGTTAAGGTCCGGTTTAACATGTAATCAAGGGTTAAAACCAGCCATAGGTTCAGACATGGGTCATCAACTATATTCATAGGCATACATTGAAAAGTGAATGACGTTATTGGCGTCAACTTACCAAGGAGCCATCCACCTAAGAATTCTCCAGACTCAAACCTACGGTACAATCCAGATCTTCTCAATATGTATGCGTCATGGGATGAGCCTGGAAACCTGGCGAGGACACTAAGGAACCGCATGTCCGGGGCCACCACTGCTTGGACATTCAGTGAGTGGCCCATTTTGCGGTTCCTGGGATAAAAGAAAAAAAAATTTAGCAAGGCAAGGTAAACTACTCAAACACTAACTCCTAACACCCTCCCAAAAACCTGTTGGCCAATACAAATAACACTAAGAGGCCGATTCATCAATAGCGCCAGGTAGCGACAGATGAGCGACTGTAGCGTGATTTTTTCAGCGCCAGCCAGTATTCGCTGTGCTTGGCCGGCATTAGCTTGATGACAGCGACTCAGTCGGTGTGCGGTAATGTTGAATACGGGCTGGGGGGTCGCTGTTTCACAGGTCCAGCGTTGTATGTGAGCGCCTGGCAACGAATGGCCAGAGCGAACGGCTAGCTTCATATTCATCAACAAATCACGCTCCGAATGTGCTGTCGCTGTCCATTCCTTGTTTAAACCCCAGAGCGCTGGCGGCGAAGTGTATTAACTAGTTTTTAACCCCTAAACAACCATATTTTTTGAATTTAACATTATACATGTTTTTAGAATCATTTTGTAATATGAATACATTAATCTCAGACCTGTTAGATCAATTCTGCACATATTTTTTTTTTTTTTTTTTTTTTACTTAAAAATAAATCCTAACATTGCAGAAGTGTTCTCCGATTTTTTGACATTTAAAAAAAAAAAAAAAAAAAAAAATTATTACCAATTAATTAGGATTAATTATAGATTGCTCCATTGAAATGCATTGGACATCGCCAGGGAGCGACAGCTCATACCTGGCGCTGTGAGGGAATTTGCAGCGGCGCTGTTCGGTCCAGGCGGCTTCATGATGAATGCCGCGCTAGCCGTCGCTCTCGCCGGCGCTAGCCTCATTTTGCTTGATAAATGCGTCATTGTGACCGCCGCCGGGCGTACTTGAGTCGGTAGTCGCCGTTAGCTGCCGCTACCTGGCGCTCGTCAGACACTACCTGGCGCTATCGCTTGATGAATAAGGGCCTAAGTACATAAGTATTTTTGGCCCAAAAAAAGGATAGGTATGTTGGATCAAGTAAAGATTAACTTTAAATTGCCTAGTTAAGGTCCATATGAAAATGTTTTCCTTTGGCCGACAGGGAAAACATTGTATAAGCTAAGTACGGGCCAATGTTTCACAGGGACTATTTACAAGGAGGGATTAACAGAGATACATTGTATGCTATTTCACAGGGACTATTGTATGCTAGTTCACAGGGACTATTTACAAGGAGGGATTAACAGAGATACATTGTATGCGATTTCACAGGGACTATTTACAAGGAGGGATTAACAGAGATACATTGTATGCTATTTCACAGGGACTATTGTATGCTAGTTCACAGGGACTATTTACAAGGAGAGATTAACGGAGATACATTGTATGCGATTTCACAGGGACTATTGTATGCTAGTTCACAGGGACTATTTACAAGGAGGGATTACCAGAGATACATTGTATGCTATTTCACAGGGACTATTGTATGCTATTTCACAGGGACTATTTACAAGGAAGGATTAAGAGATATTTAAAATAACATTTAGGTAAACTATATTAAAAAATGATGGATTGTACTTGCCTATAGATGTACTCGTCGGCCGCCGGAGGCACCTAGGCAACGTGGGTGCAATCGATGGCACCCATGACGTTGGGCATGTCGGCGATGTTATAAAATGCCAGCTTAATCGCGTTCCTGGCTACCATGTCATCAGGAAAACAAATGTATTTCTGACTAATGGTAGCCATGCCTTCCAAAACTTGGATAGCGCGCGGCTCAGCGTAGGCTGGGAGATCGCCACGGAGAGGACACCTAGCCTCTGGAACGAGCCGTTCGCCAAAAATTGCAGGCAGCCAAGCGTCTTGGTCATACCTGAAATTGCTTGCCCCTTCCTTGTGGTGCGGGCTAACCATGGCCGCAGCTCACTATACAACTTATGGAGGGAAGCGCGATTAAATCTGGTCAGCTCGAACAGCTCAACGTCATGCATGCCATGGATGTGCATGCGTCGCCAGTGCAATCTGGTCTCGGTCCTCCGGACAATTTCAATGCCCATTAGCTGGAGTTCCTCATGCTCCACAAAGGCACTAGACTGGTTCATAGCTGCTGTTTCCGAGGTCAATATGGTCCCGTAAGGGGATCGCAAATGAAACGGTTTTATAGGGTGGTGGTCCCTCGGCAATCAGCTCTTTGAATGAGACGCAAGCCCATACCAATAACGTAAGTTAGATGAACGAACGAAAAATATCAGATTTGGTTGGGAAAATGAACTGAAATTCCGCAAATTATCCGATTTGCTTTCGTTCATCAAAAGCGCATATACGCATTAGTCTGAACGTTCATGCGAATGAAAAATGAACGAAAAAAACAAAAAAAAAGACTAACACACACAAAAACATACGCGGACAGCTACGAAAGTCCAGACGAATGTGTCTATGAATCGACTTGATAGACTCACCAAATACCACCTCCCGCTCCCACCACCCCAGGAAGAGGTTGGCCACAGAGGGCGCACACCTAGCCCCCATGGCCACTCCCCTCACCTGGCAGTAGTAGTGGGCATTATCAAAAACGAAATGATTATGGGACAAAATGAATTCCAAAATAAATTCTCGTTGTTCCTTCAGTAAGTCAGACTCCATATTTAGAAAATAACCCACAGAGGTGAGGGCCAATTGGTGGGTGATATTGGTGTATCAGTTGGCTTCTTGGCAAACTCGGGATTTGTTGCTATGGGATCAGGGTGGGACAACCCGGTGGGCAGGGTGAGTCACATCCCCCTTCTGTAATCACTGACACTGACCCCCCCCCGGGAGCTAAGGGTTCCTTATAAACTGCCTTTTTTCATTGCACCAATATGATAAGTGACCAATTTAATCTGTACAAAACTGTTACTGGAAAAACATTTGTCACATTTAGAGCAAGATCCCAACATGTCCATTGTAGGGACCTTTCATGTGTGATAAGGGCTGATTTACTAGCATCATATTCACCACATTCACAGCATGGATATGGCTTCTCTGATCTATGAGCTGTATGATGGATATGGAAACAGAGGGGGTAGATGGGAGATGTGGGGGGGTGCAGTGCTGGATGGGGGGTTGTTTTTCTATGGTCTCCTGTAGCCCTTCCTGTGATGTCATCACCTTGTTTCTTGGTATCTGGAGAGATAACCACATGTTCAGCCATTGTATTCTTTCTGGATGGTCCACCCGGAGAAAATAGGGAAGAGAGAAGGTTAAAGGGCAACTACATTGGGTTTCACAAATTGGATATAAAAAATGGCTTGTAAAGTCATTAAAGCAGACCTACACCCTTCCTGGCCCCCTCCTCCTATAGGAAAGATGCTTCATTGCAGTGTGTAGCTATTGTCTCACATCATACATAGCCCAATGCCTGATTTTGGCTTCCTAAGCATCTTTCACATTTCCTGGGGACTGATTTAAAGTCCATGTCTGGGTAAAGTGTACCCTCCCCCTTATTCTCCCTGAGAGTACTGTATACCCCCCCGTAAATGCATATTTAAATGAAAGTTTCCTGAAATACCTTTTGTATTAGAAGTGAGGCCACTGGCTTTGCTTCAGTCATGGATAGCTGAGCTGATAGGGGTGTGCTGTGCATCTTGACATAATCAGAAGCTCAGTCTCACAGATCACCCTTTTAATTACCTCATTCCCAGTCGTGCATTTTAGCTGTGCCTGAATTCCATTACCTTCCTCCTCTCTGATAACAAGCAGGTTTCTAGGCAACAGAAGACACAGCACCCTGCGTACATGTGCACATTTAGCAAGAAGCCTGTAGGAAACTTGAGCAAATGCTTCTTTACTCTGAGTCAGGGAGCTTGTCAGACACGTCACCAAAATTAGAGATTCCAGAGAAGGGAAAAAATGAATTTTAATACTTAGGGCACTATCATTTCTTTGTAGCCTGGGGGAGGGGGCAGCGTCCCTTGATCTTTACATGGGGGGTTGTTCACTTCAGTAAAAAATTTACCCCTTCACTGTACCCTGGCACTGAGGCAGGACAGGAGTTACAAAGAAAAGACCCTCAACTTATCCTGGGGCCAGCAGCGCTCCTCCGGTCTCTGTGTGGCCGTCAAAATGACACAGACCCGCATCCTCCAGGTCCACATGCAATCATGCAGCTCATTCACTTAAATAGGAAAATGGGAACAAGAATCTGGAGCATCCGAGGAGCAGCGGTGGCCTGAGGGCTCGTCGGAGATGTTTGTAACAAGCAGTTACATTCATTCAGGAATCAAATCACTATTACAAGAGATGTTCATTCTGACATGTGCCCAGTCCCATGGAGGACTCTACAAAATGGCACCAGTAGCTTTCAACATGGATGATGAGCTGGACCCCCCACATCAACCAAGATGGAAAAGTCTAAAAAAATACAATTCTGTCAAATACTCACCTGTAGAATTGGTATTATACGCATACAGTACGTCCTGCTCCATCTATAATACTTACACGTGGGTAATCCTCCGCCAGATGGCGCTGTTCACTGCAGACATGCAAAAACAGGCTCCTCCCGGCCCTTCATATACCCAGGGACCTCCCACAAATCCCCAGCATTGAAAAGCAGTGAGAAAAAGAAGCCGTGAGAAACCAACCACCAAAACTGGTAATAATAACAATGATAACATGGATAACAATCACCATACAGGGGATCCAGAACAAAGTGAAACCAGGGTGGGGTGGAGCAGGACGTACTGTATGCGTATAATACCAATTCTACAGGTGAGTATTTCACAGAATTGTATTATTCTAAGCATACAGTACGTCCTGCTCCATCTATAATACTTACACGTGGGACATCCAATAGCAGTGTCCATAAAGTAGGGTGGGATCCCCAACAAAAAAGGCAACGGCACGTAGCTCAGACTACAACCGCCTGCAAAACTTTGCGGCCAAAAGCAGCATCAGCTGAGGCACGAACATCAACCTTGTAAAACTTTGAAAAGGTGTGAACAGACGACCAAGTAGCGGCCTTGCAAACTTGTTCAACAGAGGCCTGTTGCTGAAAAGCCCAAGAGGCACCAATAGCACGAGTGGAATGAGCTGTAAGACGGAAAGGGGGAGTCCTTCCCTTAGTAGAATAGGCCTGAATCACAGCCTGACGAATCCATTTGCTGATGGCAGACTTGGCGGGAGCCAAACCTTTCCTAGGCCCGGAAGGCACAACGAAGAGAGCATCAGTTTTCCTGAAGGCCTTAGTGACAACCAGGTAATACTTCAAGCACCTGACTACGTCCAAGGAATGCAGAACCCTCTCCTTGTCGTTGCTAGGATTGGGACACAGAGAAGGAAGAACAATATCCTGGTTCAAATGAAATGCAGACACAACTTTAGGCAGAAAATCTGGTTTGAAGCGGAACACCACCTTGTCCTGGTGTCTCTCATAGTATGGAGGCTGAATAGACAGAGCGGCCAGCTCAGACACACGCCTAACCGAAGTAATAGCCACCAAGAAGACAACCTTGAGAGTGAGAACAGCCAGAGCAGCATCCTGAATAGGCTCAAAGGGAGCACCCTGCAAGGCAGACAAAACCAAGTTTAAATCCCAGACAGGGACCATAGGTTTTCGAGGGGGACGCACGTGAGTGACCCCCTGAAGGAAGGTCTTAATCAGGTGATGTTGAGCAAAGGTCTTCTGAAAGAAGATAGACAGGGCAGAAACCTGACCCTTCAGAGTACTAAGTTTGAGACCTAAGTCCAGACCATGCTGTAAAAACTCCAGAACCTTAGGGACGGAGAATTCCCGGCAGGGAAGAGACCTGGACTCACACCAGTCAATGTAGGAACGCCATACTCTATAATAGATAGCAGAAGAAGTCTTCTTCCTGGCCTGCACCATAGTAGCCACCACAGAGGCAGACAAACCCTTCTCCATCAAGATGGAGGTTTCAGCAGCCAGGCCGTCAAAGCCAGAGTTTGTAAATTGGGATGGCGTAAGGACCTTTGAGTTAGCAGATCTGGCACCCTTGGCAGATCGTACTGATCTACTGCCATTTGAACCATGTCTGCGAACCACACTCTTCTTGGCCACCTGGGGGCCACTAGAATCACAGGTACCCCTTCCAGAGCAATCTTGCGCAGAACCCTGCCCAGAAGGGGGAACGGTGGAAACACATACAGGAGTCGAAACTCCCTCCAAGACATGGACAGGGCATCCGTGGCCAAGGCCAGAGGATCCTGAGACAGGGATACGAAGGCCGGGAGCTTGTGATTGTGACGGGAAGCAAACAGATCCACATCCGGTAGGCCCCAACGGTGACACAGGGACTGGAATACCTTGTTGCAGAGGGACCACTCCCCCTGATGGGATTTCCCCCTGCTCAGGGCGTCCGCCAGCAGGTTCTCCGCCCCCGGAATGTAGACAGCCGAAATGCATTGTACATTGGCCTCCGCCCATGTCAGAATCTGAGACACCTCTTGGAGAGCACCCTTGCTCCGGGTCCCTCCCTGATGGTTGATATAGGCAACCGCCGTTATGTTGTCTGAGCGTACCTGGACCGACAGACCCCTCAGGTGTTGGGTCAATCGCTCCAGTACCAACCTGACTGCCCGTAATTCCAGAATGTTGATGGGTAAATGGGCCTCCTGAGGGCCCCACCTCCCCTGGAAGCGCAGGGACTTCCAGAATCCCCCCCAACCTGACAGACTGGCATCCGTTGTGACCGTCTCCCAGGAGGGGGCCAGAAAAGACCTGCCCCCTATCAAGTTCCTGTGGTCCAGCCACCATGCAAGGGACTGTCTGACCGAGGGGGGAAGCACACAGACCCCGTCCAAGGACGCTGGGTTCTTGTCCCACACTGACAGAAGGTGAATCTGCAGAGGTCTCAAATGGAACTGGGCAAAGGGCACCGCCTCGAAGCTCGCCACCATCAGGCCCACCAGCTGCATTCCATACCTGATGGAGGGCTGTGGGCAGGAGAGCAGGAACCTGGCCTGCGCAGTCAGAGCTTCTACCTTCTGTAGAGGAAGGAATATCCGTGACTGAACCGTATCCAGAATCATTCCCAGGAACGGAGTAACCGAGGATGGGGACAGAGAGGACTTGGGGTAATTGATCACCCAGCCGAAGGACTCCAGGGTGGACACTACCAGTTGAGTGTCCAACTCTGCCTGCCGCAGAGACCGAGAGGTGATGAGGATATCGTCCAGGTAGGGCAGCACGTGAATGCCACTTAGCCTTATCAGGGACATCACCCCTGCCAGCACCTTGGTGAACACCCTGGGAGCCGACGTGAGGCCGAATGGCAAGGCCACAAATTGGTAATGCTGATCTTTCAGTGCAAATCTGAGAAACCTTTGGTGTCCTGGGAACACCGGGACGTGAAGGTAAGCGTCCTTTATATCTACGGACGCCATAAAGTCCCCTGGGCGCAGAGAGCCAATGGCCGAGCGCAGAGTTTCCATGCGAAAGTGTTTGTTTTTGACAAATTTGTTGAGGATTTTTAAATCCAGAATGGGCCTGACTGACCCATCCTTCTTGGGTACTGTGAAAAGGTTGGAATAGAACCCCATGCCCCTGTCTCCTAAAGGGACCTTGCAAATGACCCCTAGGTCCAGGAGGCCCTGCACGGCCAGCAACAAGACCTGAGCAAATGCAGGATCCTGTGGGATCCGGGACCCAACGAATCTGGTAGGGGGTCGTACAGCAAATTCTATCTTGTAGCCGGAGGACACCACCTGCTGAATCCACCGGTCTGAGACGTGGCGCCTCCAGACATGCTCGAAGTGCTGCAGACATCCCCCCACCCTGACGGGCGAGGGCGCCCCTTCATGCCTGGGGGGTCTTGGGAGGGGCTTTAGACTTGGGTCCCCAGGAGGAACTGGGACGGCGTCCTCTGTTCCTGTGCCAGGAATCTGTGCGTGCCCCAGCGAAGGACACCCCTCTACCTTGTTTAGCCCCACGGTAGGGGGTCGATAGGGAGCCTTGGCCACGAAAGGGCCGAATCTGCCGCTTGCGCTGGGGTAACTTGCCTTCCTTGGCGAGGAGGTCTTACCGATCCCCAAACAAGCGCAGCCCCTTAAATAGAAGCCCCGTAAGGGCTTTCTTGGCGGCATTGTCTGCGGCCCACTGGCGCAACCAGACCGCGCTGCGTATAGCTACCACCAGGGCAGATGACCGGGCACACATCTTAATAGCATCGTCCGATGCGGACAGAATAAAGTTCACAAACGCATCACAGCTGGACAGAGCATTGACAGTATCAGGAGGCAACTCATCTGTGCCATCGAGAGCACTCCTAACCACGGCCCTGAGCGCTACTGCTGTAATGGCTAAGGCGCAAACCGGGCGCAGAGTCGCTCCCCCAAATGCAAAGGCATGACATGCCAGTTGGTCAACACGCCGGTCCTCAGAGTCCCACAGCGTAGTAGTGTCAGAAGAGTGCATAATAGAGGTATTGGACAACCCTAGAATAGGAGCATCGACCTCAGGTGGCGATGAGCAGCACTTAACCAAGTCAGCAGGGAAGGGATATTTCCTATCCACACTCTTAGGGACCCCATGAAGTCTGCTGGGATGTTCCCATTCTTTAAGCACGAGGCTATTGAAATGGGTTTGCTCGGGAAATTCCAAGCGAGCTTTAGCGGTATGAAAAAGATCACCCCTTTGCCGGGGAGCCGCAGCAGGGGGAGGGAGGGACAAAACCTCAAAGATCTGAACCAGCAGTCTATCAATATCATCCGAGGACCAATGCTCGGAGCCAGACTCTTCCTGACCCCTGGACTCATCGTCATATGAACCAGTGAGTCAGAGAACAGTTCCCCTTCATCTGAGGAATGCAACAAATCATCAGGTTCTATAGAGAAAAGAGCCGATTCAGGGTTCAAGTGCCGCCTCTTGGCGGTGGCTTTATGCGCTAAGGAATTAGTAAGCAAGTTTTCAACACTAGCCAGCCTAGTGGCCAAATCAGGATGAGAATCCCCGCTGGTATTGGGGGTTAGACTCAGGCTTGGGGGAGTAGATGAAGGGAGGCGGGGTGCAGGCCCAGCCTCAAAGGAGACGGGAAGCACCGATAGCGCCTGCTGTGCACAAGGAACACAGACCCGTGCATTGTCAACACTGCTAGGTAATAGGTAAAAGGAAGGAACCCCGTTCACAATATCCTGAGATGTCTCCATATGGTGATTCAATCGGCACAGTATGCCCGTAGGGATTGACGCTGTAAGCTACCCTGGATGCCCCAATAACCCGCGGGGAAGTGGGAGTAATTTTTAATGGTCACGACCGGGAGCTACACTGGGCCGGGAGAAGCCACCGAAATCCGCGGTCTGAAAGACATAAGGGGGAACAAGGATGTCAGAGCCATGCGCAAGTGAGAACAAAAGCTAAAGAAGAGTCGCCCATGAGGGCACTTACAGACAGAGAGGAGAGGTACGGTCTTCACCACGTGCGCGTGAGTAAGAAATGGCGCCAAGCGAACCTCGAAGGGCGGGCCTGAGCCGACCGCGACGCGGAACGCGCCAAGCCGGAACCACGCCCCTCCCCAGCGAGCGCGAAGCTCGGAAAGCGTAGCAAATCAGTGACATTAAGGCCTAACGCCTGAAGGAATTGACGCTCGGAGCCTATACAGGCACTGCTGAGATCTGAACTCAGGATCTCCTGTGTACTAGACAGGCGCTTTAACCAACTAAGCCAGCGCCACCTAAGAAGAGCCACTACAGGCTAAGAAGGAGAGGGGAAGGAAGAAAAAGACGCCGTGGCGTCCGTAAAGCCGCCGCCATACATGCGATGCAAGCAGAAACATAAACTAAAGGCGCTGCGGCTAACAGTACAGATAAAAGCGCGGCTCTGACCCCCGTTCCCAGTAATCAAAAAACCAAGCCATAAGAGTGTAATAGGATACACTGAGGCGCCATACACACAACCCCTCCCCCCCTTTCTTTTCCCCGTGGCTAAGGGGGGAACGAGGGAGGAAGACGACCCGTTACATAGGGTCCACCGCTACATGGGGCGTGGGGCAATGATGCGGGAGGGGCATCCCCTGAAGGCTCACCATCAGCCTTGACCGCCTATGGTGGGGGATTGCGGTGGAGCGTGGCTCCGTAAGCACACATGGTGCTGCCTACCTTCACCCGACCAGCGCAGCCCAGGCTGGGAGGCATATCACACAGAGGAGGGGTGGAAATAGTCCCACAGGGCCGCAGGCTGTAATAGCCCCGCTCACCTGCGAGAGAGTGATACTTCATGTCTTCGCAGTCAGCACTGCAGAGAAATCTGGGGATTTGTGGGAGGTCCCTGGGTATATGAAGGGCCGGGAGGAGCCTGTTTTTGCATGTCTGCAGTGAACAGTGCCATCTGGCGGAGAATTACCCACGTGTAAGTATTATAGATGGAGCAGGACGTACTGTATGCTTAAAAGCTGAGCCAGTCAATGGTAGCTTGACAATTTTATAGAACTCTGTGGAGGTGTTTGATGGCTGCTATACATAGTGACATGTGCTTTAGGACTATCCATGAATAGAAACAATATAAGAACAAGGGAGAGTTGTGGCCTAGTGGTATGGAATCGGCCTTGTGATCAAAGGGCTGCAGGATTGATTCCTGGCCGGGACAGGGCTGAAGTGCTCTTAAGCATGACATGAAACCCCCCAACTGCTCCCCGGGCACCATTGCTAGGGCAGCCCACTGTTCCGGGCATGTGTGCAATCGCTGCTCGTCTCTGTCTCACTATACAGATGAGTTAAATGTGGAGGAAAAATACTTATGTGTGCGCAAGCATACAATGGCCATGCATGTCATAAAAAAATCCCCAACCAGAGATCAACCAAAGGATCAAATATACTCGTCACTATTCACTATACTAAATAAGAGCTCAAAACTACAAAGTGTCCCTATAGTATTATACAGTAGGTCTTATACACTATGTAAGAAAGCATGCATGGATAAGGAACATCTTATGCTCCTCCTGAGATAAAGTCTTAAGTGACCAGATGGCCTCCAGAAAGAAGCTCTTCTGCATCCTCTTACATTTCATCACTAGTCCAGAAATACCAACCCAGACACAGTCTCTGCTCATGACCTCCTTCTGTCCTCCATGTTGATCACTTCCTCACAATCTCAAGTTCAATACTTCATGCGTGCCGCTCCACTCCTCTGGAATGCCCTTCCTTATACAATGTCACTCCCCTTACCTTAAAACCTATAATCTGACCTAACCCACCCATCTTACAGTCTTATCATCCCTCAGAACACTGGGCACCTGGTTAGTACATACCCTTTACCCTTGTGACTTATCTCACCCCCTCCTCTTAGATTGTAAGCTTACAAGAGCAGGGCCCTCTCTCCTGATGTATTCCTGCATATTTGTGTTTATTTACTTGTCTGTTACATTAGATTTATAATATTGTGTGCTTCATATGCATTTCCCTTTCCAAAGGCGCTCAATGATTATGACCCATCAGCAGTTCCTTTTATTATTAAAGCGGACCTATAATCTCCCTTAGGTCAGTGTATGGATGGGTCTACTCACCTCTTCATAGAAGCCAATCAGGTTAGTCTGGCAGCTTCTGCCCTTAGTAACACTGTGCTGGCTGTCACTAAGCATATTATGAATAGTAACTTAATCCTGTATGTAATCCCTTAGGAGTCCCTCAAGGAATTTTCCCACAATAGATTTTAAGCTTACAGGTCTGTAATTACCCAGAGAAGTCCTAGAACCCTTTTTAAAACTGGACACCCCATTTGCCTTGCACCAGTCGCTTGGTACTATTCCAGTTATAGCATGGGCCCAGTGTGAGAACAAGACAAGTGCCGTAGGGCATAAATGCTGGTAATGACTAGGACTACTCAAAAAAATTAAGAGGGCCCACTGTACACTGCATCTGATTATCCTCCTGCAATCAGCAGCGTGGGATTGCCAGTAAGGTGAGTGGACTTTTCTTTTACATTTGCTTCCTAAGATGAACATAATAAATGACTTCGCTCTATAGCAAAATGATATTGATTTTGTATTTAAAATTGATATCACATATTGTATTCCAACAAGTCTCTTATCTGGTATATTTGACTTCATCTTTTTTTTTTTTTTATTTCCTCTCCCCCACTTCCATAGAACATTTGGTCTATATGACTCTCATTTAAGGACCATCTGCCATCAATGTCTATATTATAGAATATACGTTATAAAGACTCAGAACCACGCCTGATGAAGAATCGGATCTTATTGTTGACAGAATCATTTATAGTAGAATATTTCCTACATTTACATTATACCAGTATGATAATTAAACAATTTGATGTGTACAAAACTATTAATTACTGGTAAAATATTTCACACGTTTACAGCATGATCACAGATTCTTCATTGTCTGAACCCTTTAATAATGTCAGATAAGGACTGATTTACTAGGATAATATTTCCCACATTCAGAACATTGTTATGGCTTCTCTCCTGCATGAGCCTGTTCATGTGTGATAAGGGATGATTTATCAGAAAAACACTTCCCACATACAGAACATGGATATGGCTTCTCCCCTGTATGAACTCTTTCATGTCTGATAAGATTTGATATCTTAGAAAAGCATTTCCCACATTCAGAACATGAATATGGCTTCTCTCCTGTATGAAGTCTTTCATGTGTGATAAGGGCTGATTTATGAGAAAAACACTTCCCACATCCAGAACATGAATATGGCTTCTCTCCTGTATGAAGTCTTTCATGTGTGATAAGGGCTGATTTATGAGAAAAACACTTCCCACATTCAGAACATGAATATGGCTTCTCCCCGGTATGAACTCTTCCATGTGTGATAAGATGTGATTTCTGTGAAAAATATTTCCCACATTCAGAACATGAATACAGCTTCTCCCCTATATGAACTCTTTCATGTGTGATAAAGGCTGATTTATGAGAAAAACATTTCCCACATTCAGAACATGAATATGGCTTCTCTCCTGTATGAACTCTTTCATGTGTGATAAGGGCTGATTTATGAGAAAAACATTTCCCACATTCAGAACATGAATATGGCTTCTTCCCGGTATGAACTTTTCCATGTGTGATAAGAAGTGATTTCCTAGAAAAACATTTTCCACATTCAGAACATGAATATGGCTTCTCCCCTGTATGACCTCTTTCATGACTTATAAGGGCTGATTTATCAGAAAAACATTTCCCACATTCAGAACATGAATATGGCTTCTCCCCTGTATGAATTCTTCCATGTGTGATAAGATGTGATTTCTTAGAAAAACATTTTCCACATTCAGAACATGAATATGGCTTCTCCCCTGTATGAACTCTTCCATGTGTGATAAGCTGTGATTTCTGTGAAAAATATTTCCCACATTCAGAACATGAATATGGCTTCTCCCCTGTATGAATTCTTCCATGTGTGATAAGCTGTGATTTCTGTGAAAAACATTTCCCACATTCAGAACATGAATATGGCTTCTTTGATTTATAAGCTGTATGATTGGTATGAAAAGCAGTTTGACTCTCATGTATAGAGGGGTGAGATGGGAGATGCGCGGGCTTCAGTGCCGGATGGGAGTTTGTAGTTGTAGAGACCCATGTAGCCCTTGCTTTGACGTCATCACCTTCTTTCTTAGTACCTGGAGAGATAACAGCATGTTCAGCCATTGTATTCTTTCTAGATGGTCCACCTGGAGTAAACAAGAAAGGGAGGGGGATGAGAGAAGTTTAAAGGGCAACTACATTTGGGTTCACAAACTTGATATAAAAAAGGCTTGTTAAGTCATTAAAGTAGGCCTACACACTTCCTGGCACCCTCCTCCTAGAGAAAAGATGCTTTATTGCAGTGTGCAGCTATTGTCTCACAACATAAAGAGCCGAATGCCCGATTTTGGCTTCCTAAGCATCTTTCACATTTCCTGGGGGGGCTGCTTTAACCCTAACTGCCAGCCTATCTGGAGATTTTGTCACCTTTTGTTGCCAGACTATTTTGCACTATTTGCCCTTTATATATCATTGTATAAATTATATATATTTTTTTCAGCAGAGTCTGGGCTTTTACATGAAATGTCTTGTTTGTCATTGTTAGGTGTATTCTCAATATATTTGGGTGAAATATGTGCAAAAAAAAAAAAAATCTATTTTTTAAAATTTGGAGTTTTTTGTAACAAAAAATGTAAGATTGTCAATAAAATCTTATTGCATGTGAAAGCTATATTTTTCCCCGTTAAAGCAGTACCACATATGTATTGGTAGACACCCTTTCCTGCCCAGGAGACTCCCCCAAACTGAAACAGCGCTGTCTCCCAAACAGAATACCCAACATGCATAGGTCCTGTCAAGAGAAGAGTTGCAACGCACCCCAAAGTAAAGCATGTGCGTAAAGATAATTTTACACTCTGCTCTGAAGACAAAGTGCGCACCTTGCGCTTTTTCTACCGAAACAACCCTTTACATTTGGAATACCCCCCCATAAACCATACATTCCATTAAAGGACACATGTTAAGCTTTCTAAGCGTACCCAGCTTGTTGTACTGGGCTCATCTTTCTGGATGTAATCTTTCGAAGAATTCTTAGGTTGCAATGTGTTTCTCTAAAAAAACGCATAAAAAAGCAGAATAAAAAACACCTTTTCCTAAAATATCAATATGCAAACAAGAAAAAAATAAGCTAAATCTGAAAGCGCAAGGTCCCCCGAGCAGAACAATACCCAACATTTATAGGTATACATTTAACCTTTTAACTGCCAGACTACTTGAGATTTGGTCACCCTCTGCTGACAGGTAATTTTTCACCATTTTGTGTGATGTTTAACTGTGATTTTTGCAGGAATTTCCAAGAAACTGACATTTTCTTCTTACAATAGAGTTTAAGCTTTAACATGAAATGTCATGTATGTACTTTTTCTACTGTTTTTTTTAAAATATTTTTAAGTGTAAAAAACTAAAGAAAAAAAATACAATTCTGTGAAATACTCACCTGTAGAATTGGTATTATAAGTATACAGTACGTCCTGCTCCAGATAATTACTTACAGTTGGGTTATCCTCCGCCAGATGGCGCTGCACTGCAGAGACATGCAAAACAGGCTCCTCCCAGCCCCTCAAATACCCGGGGACCTCCCACAAATCCCCAGCATTGAAAAGCAGTGAACAAGAAACCGGGAGAATTTAACCACCCAAAACAAAACTGGTAACTATAACAATGATGATTATCACCATACAGGGGATCCAGAATAATGCAACAACAGGGTGGGGTGGAGCAGGACGTACTGTATACTTATAATACCAATTCTACAGGTGAGTATTTCACAGAATTGTATTATTCTAAGTATACAGTACGTCCTGCTCCAGATAGATTACTTACACTTGGGACATCCAATAGCAGTGTACATAAAATAGGGTGGGATCCCCAACAAGAAAAGGTAACAGCAGGCAGTTTAAACCACTGCCGCCTGTAAAACCTTGCGGCCAAAAACAGCATCAGCTGAGGCCCTAACGTCAACCTTGTAAAACTTTGAAAAGGTATGAACAGAAGACCAAGTAGCGGCCTTGCAAACTTGTTCAACAGAAGCCTGGTGCTGGAAGGCCCAAGAGGCACCAATAGCACGAGTAGAATGAGCAGTAAGGCGGAAGGGAGGACTCTTCCCCTTAGCCGAATAGGCCTGAATCACAGCCTGACGGATCCATTTGCTAATGGTAGACTTGGCAGGAGCCAAACCCTTCCTAGGACCAGAAGGGAACACAAAAAGAGCATCAGTTTTCCTGAAGGACGCAGTGACTACCAGGTAATACTTCAGAGACTTGACCACATCCAAGGAGTGCAAAACCCTTTCCTTAGCATTACCAGGATTAGGGCACAAGGAAGGAAGAACAATATCCTGGTTCAAATGAAAACCTTAGGCAGGAAATCAGGCTTAAAGCGGAACACCACCTTATCCTGGTGTCTCTCAAAATATGGAGGCTGGATAGACAGAGCCGCCAGCTCAGACCTGACCGAAGTAATAGCCACCAGAAAGACAACCTTGAGGGTAAGTACAGCCAGAGCAGCATCCTGAATAGGCTCAAAGGGAGCACCCTACAAGGCAGACAAGACCAAATTCAAATCCCAAACAGGGACCATAGGTTTTCGTGGGGGACGCACATGGGTAACCCCCTGAAAGAAAGTCTTGACCAAGGAATGTTGAGCAAAGGACTTCTGAAAGAAAACAGACAGGGCAGAAACATGACCCTTCAAAGTACTGAGTTGGAGACCAGACTCCAAGCCTTGCTGTAAGAACTCTAGAACCCTGGGAACTGAGAACACCCGACAGGGAAGAGACCTAGACTCACACCAGTCAATGTAAGCACGCCAAACCCTATAATAGATGGAAGATGAAGACTTCTTCCTAGCCTTCACCATGGTCTCAACCACGGAGGCAGACAAGCCTTTCTCCATCAAGATGGAGCTTTCAGCAGCCAGGCCGTCAAAGCCAGAGTTTGTAAATTGGGATGGCGTAGTGAGCAGATCTGGTAATGCTGGCAGGACGTACTGATCTACTGCCATCTGCACAACGTCTGCGAACCACACTCTTCTTGGCCACCTGGGGGCCACCAGAATCACTGGCACCCTTTCCAGAGCAATCTTGCGCAGTACCCTGCCCAGCAGGGGGAATGGAGGAAAGACATACGGGAGCCGAAGTTCCTGCCATGACATGGACAGCGCATCTGTGGCCAAGGCCAGAGAATCCTGAGACAGGGAGACAAAAGCCTGGAGCTTGTGATGGGATGCAAACAGATCCACATCCGGTAGCCCCAACGGTGACACAGGGACTGGAATACCCGTGTCGCAGAGGGACCACTCTCCCTGACGAGAGGTCCCCCTGCTCAGAGAGTCTGCCAGTAGATTGTCTGCCCCCCGGGATGTACACAGCCGAAATGCATTGAACATTGGCCTCTGCCCATGTCAGAATCCGCGATACCTCCTGGAGGGCCCTCCTGCTTCGGGTCCCTCCCTGATGGTTGATGTAGGCAACCACCGTCCTGTTGTCTGAGCGCACCTGCACAGACAGACCTCTCAGGTGATTGGTCAACTGCTCCAGTACCAACCTGATTGCCCGCAGTTCCAGAATGTTGATGGGTAAATGGGCCTCCTGAGGGCCCCACCTCCCCTGGAACCGCAGGGACTTCCAGAATCCCCCCCATCCTGACAGACTGGCATCCATGGTGACTGTCTCCCAGGAGGGGGCCAGGAAGGATCTGCCTCCCATCAAGTTCGTATGGTCCAGCCACCAGGAAAGGGACCGTCGGACCGAGGGGGGAAGCACACAGATCCCGTCCAAGGACGTTGGATCCTTGTCCCATACTGACAGAAGGTGAAGTTGAAGAGGCCTCAAATGGAACTGAGCAAAGGGCACCGCCTCGAAGCATGCCGCCATCAGGCCCACCAACTGCATTCCCTGCCTGAGGGAGGGCTGGGGGCACGATAGCAGGAACCTCACCTGCGCAGTTAGAGCTTCCACCTTCTGCTGAGGAAGGAATATCCTTGACTGAATCGTATCCAGAATCATTCCCAGGAATGGGGTCCCAAGGAAGGGGACAGGGAGGACTTGGGGTGATTGATCACCCAGCCGAAGGACTCCAGGGTGGACACCACCAGCTGAGTGTCCAACTCTGCCTGTTGCAGAGACCGAGAGGTGATGAGTATGTCGTCCAGGTAGGGTAGCAAGCGTTTGCCCCTTGACCGCACCAGAGACATCACCCCTGCCAGCACTTTGGTGAACACTCTGGGAGCTGAGGTGAGACCAAAGGGCAGGGCCACAAATTGGTAATGTTGATCTTCCAGCACGAATCTGAGAAACCTTTGGTGTCCAGAGAACACAGGGATGTGAAGGTAAGCATCTTTGATGTCCACCGACGTCATGAGATCCCCTGGGCGCAGGGAGCCAATGGCCGAGCGCAGAGTTTCCATGCGAAAACGCATGTTTCTGACAAATTTGTTGAGGATCTTTAAATCCAGAATGGGCCTGACTGACCCATCTTTTTTGGGGACTGTGAAAAGGTTGGAATAGAACCCCTTGCCTCTTTCTCTTAAGGGGACACTGCAAATGACCCCCATATCCAGAAGGCCTTGCACGCCCTGCATCAAGTCCTGAGCTGAGGCAGAGTCCTGGGGGATCCTGGACTTGACGAATCTTAGGGGGGGGCGCACAGCAAACTCTATCTTGTAACCAGAGGACACTACCTCCTGAATCCACCTGTCTGAGACGTGATGCCTCCAGACGCGCGCAAAGTGCTGTAGTCGTCCCCCCACCCCGATGGGCGAGGGCGCCCCATCATGTCTGGGGAGGCTTGGGAGAGGGTTTTGGTTTAGAGCCCCAGGAGGCGCCGGGGCGTCGTCCACTGTTCCTGCGCCAGGAATCTGTACGAGCCCCAGCGAAGGACACCCCTTTGCCCTGCTTAGCACCGCGGTAGGGGAGTGAAGGGGGCCCCTGGCCCCGAAAGGGCCGAGACTGCCGCCTGCCCTGGGGTAACTTACCTCCTTTAGCAAAAAGGTCTAGGCGATCTCCAAACAGGCGTAGACCCTTAAATGGAAGCCCAGTAAGGGCCCTCTTAGCAGCATTGTCAGCAGCCCACTGGCGCAGCCAGACCGCACGGCGTATAGCTACCGCCAAGGCAGAGGTTCTGGCACACATCCTAATGGCATCATCCAAGGCAGATAGGATAAAGTTCACAAACATATCACAGTTAGACAGTGCATTACATGTATCAGGTTGCCCTTCATCAGACCCATCAAGTACACTTCTGATTAGGGTCCTGAGCGCCAGAGACGTGATGGCCGAGGCAGCGTAGTAGTGTCAGCGGAGTGCGTAACAGAGGTGTTAGACAACCCTAAAATAGGAGCATCGACCTCAGGGCGCGATGACCAGCACTTGACCATGTCAGCAGGAAAGGGATACTTTCTGTCCCAACTCTTAGGTATGCCGGGAAGTCTACTGGGACGTTCCCACTCCTTAAGCACGAAGTTATTGAAATGGGTTTGCTCAGGAAATTCCAGACGAGCTTTAGCAGTATGGAAAAGCTCCCCCCTTTGCCTGGGAGCCACAACCGGGGGAGAGATAGACTGCTGGTCCAAATATTTGAGGTTTTGTCTGTCAGTCTCATCCGGGGTCCAGGGGTCAGAGACAGAATCGTCATGACCCCTTAGTCTCTCATCAGATGACCCTGAGTCATAAAACAGCTCCCCTTCGTCTGATGGGGCGTAGCCATACAGATGCAACAACTCCGCAGATTCCATAGGAGACGGAGTGGCATCAGGAGTTAAGTGACACTTTTTAGCGGAGGCCTTACGCGCTAAGGTATTAGCGATCAATCTTTCAACACTGGCCAGTCTAGCAGACACATCAGGTTGAGAATCCCCGCTTGTATGTAATTCAATGGGGGTGAGACTCAAGCTTGGGGGAGTAGGTGAAGTGAGACGAGGTGCAGGCCCAGCCACCGGAGGGGCGGGTTGCAACGTTAGCACCTGCTGTGCGCAAGGGACACAGACCCGCGCATTGTCACCGCTGATAGGTGAGACCCCACAAGCTACACACAGCCGGGCTTGTCCCGAAGGAACCCCGGTCCCAATATCCTGGGATGCCTCCATATGGTGATTATTAGGCACAATATGCCAGTAGGGATTGATGCTATAAAGCAACCCTGGATGCCCCAATGACCCGCTAGGGAAGTGGGAGCACTTATACTAGGCCCAACTACAAATACACCGGGCCGGGAGAAACCACTGGATTCACTGGTCTGAAAGACACAATGAGAAGAAGGGGTGTCAGAGTCATACAAGAAAATAATGAGTATTAAAGTCACCCGCAAGGGCACTTACAGACCGCGGGAGGGGGGACCGTTACACATGCGCGCGACTGTCCAGGGAAAGGCGCCAAAAGAACCTCGAAGGGTGGGCCAGAGCGGGCCGTGACGCAGGGCACGTCAAGCCAGGCCCCGCCCCCCCGAAGAGCGCGAAGTCCACAGACAAGCAGCCAATGAGGACGCAGGAGCGTCCGAGGCAACGCCGCCGCCCAGCGCATCCAATGAAGGAAAGGGCGCGCACGGCAGCGGCGTTCACAATAGTAAAAAGCAAGTCAGCACGGCGGTTGACACACATATACTAGTCCCAACACACATACCAACAGGCGATATACACGAATCACGGTACACGCTCAACCACACCCCCCCCCCCTTCTTTTCCTCCCGAAGGCTACGGGGAGAATGAGGGAGGATGGCGGCCCTTTGTGCAGGGCCCACCGCTACCGGGGCGTGGGACAATAATGCGGGAGGGGCATCCCATAAAGGCTCACCATCAGCCTAAACCGCCTACCCTTTGGTGGGGGACTGCGGTGGAGCAGCGCTCCATAAGCACGCATGGTGCCGCCTACCTTCACCCGACCAGCGCAGCCCAGGCTGGGAGGCACATCACATCAAGGACGGGTGGGAATAGTCCAACAGGGCCGCAGGCTTTAATAGCCCTGCTCACCTGCGACAGAGTGATAATATCATGTCTTCACAGTAGGCACTGCAGAGAAATCTGGGGATTTGTGGGAGGTCCCCGGGTATTTGAGGGGCCGGGATGAGCCTGTTTTGCATGTCTCTGCAGTGCAGCGCCATCTGGCGGAGGATAACCCAAGTGTAAGTATTATATCTGGAGCAGGACGTACTGTATACTTAGAATATATATATTTTACATTTTCTCCTTTATTTTAAATAAAACATTAAAAATGGCATGAGGTCCCCCCTACCCAGCTTAACCAGCGCAGGCACCAGCTATGGGGCTTGTAGAACAGGGTACAGGGGCCAGCTACAAGCCCCAAAGCCTAATAGCCACAGGCCCTTCTGCCCCCCTGGGCTTTGGGGAGGCAGGTAATTGGGGGCTGGGGGTTAATACCAAGTCTTTAAGGGGGAAGTGGAGTATGTATACTCCACTGTGAATGGATCCTGGATCTTTTAGGTATATTAGTGCCTCTACTCCTTTTACAAACTTAATAGATTTGGGGGGTATCGTTAGTGCCAAAGAAAATTTCTTTCTTTGGCACTAACCATACCCCCCAAATGTAATACCAAGTCACCCGCTAGCTGCAGGTGACTTGCCAGACCCAAAGCCTTGTGAACTGGTATAGGGGTCTCATGGATCCCTTACCAGTTCACAAAGAGTTAACGGCAAAAAAAACACAGACACAGTAAAAATGACTTTAATAATGAAAAAAAAAAAATGTTCTTTTCTTTAGTCACCTCCAATCGTCGGCTCATGTTTCCCTCGATATTCCGATGACAGACACGGTGATCGCCGGCTAGAGGAGGGGGGAGGCAGCCCCCGTCCTCCTCTGCCCACCGATCACCGGCATCTGAGAGGCCTAGAGCCGGTATTATGCCCACCGGGTGATGCCATCTGCCCTGCCCCCAAAGAGGCAGGGCTAGAAGTAAAGATGGCAGCGACCATCAGAGAAGCGGAGGGAGAAGGGCCATCGGGCCCTCTCCTGAAGTCGGAAGAGCCAGGGGGTGATGTCCTTTTATTATTTTTTTACAGGAAATTCCGGCAGCGGCTGAACAACGGGAGGGGGGGGGGCCTATTCCAGACACTCCCATGCAGCCGGAGGAGCCCCAACGGGGGATCGGAGCCCCTCCAAGTAAAGAGGAAACCCGGACGGATCAGAAAGGGTCAGGTGGCTTTTTTACCTTGTCTGTTAGCAAGGGGGAAAGGCACGTAGAATTTACGTGTCTGGCAGTTGAAGGGTTAAAGTCCATGTCTGTGCATAGTGCCCCCCCCCCCCCTTATTCCCCTTGAGAGGACTGTGTACACCAATATGTAAAAGCATATTTACGTGAGTTTCCTGAAATACCTTTTGTATTAGAAGTGAGGCCACTGGCTTTGCTTCAGTCATGGATAGCTGAGCTGATAGGGGCGTGCTGTGCATCTTGACATTATCAAAACCTATGTCTCACAGATCGGCTCTTGTTGCTGACTCTGTAAGTGGCTGCTTGGAAGTGGTGAGTTAAAGCAGGATCTCCTGTGGTAAGTTTTGGGAAACTGAGCTTATTGGGTAAGTAAAATATAGTAAACTGTGTTTGTTTTATTTTTGTGAATCAGTGTGTTAATGCTGGCACAAATTTAAACCAAAGAAAAAAAAAAAAAAAGTTTTTTTTTTTTTTTTCTCTTTCCTGGATTCCTGCTGAGGCCTAATTGAGGCCTAATAGAAGCAGGTGTGTTATAAGGCACCAGGCAGCTCTTGTAGCTCGCTCTTGTTGCTGACTCTGTAAGTGGCTGCTTGGAAGTGGTGAGTTAAAGCAGGATCTCCTGTGGTAAGTTTTGGGAAACTGAGCTTATTGGGTAAGTAAAATATAGTAAACTGTGTTTGTTTTATTTTTGTGAATCAGTGTGTTAATGCTGGCACAAATTTAAACCAAAGAAAAAAAAAAAAAAAAAGTTTTTTTTTTTTTTTTCTCTTTCCTGGATTCCTGCTGAGGCCTAATTGAGGCCTAATAGAAGCAGGTGTGTTATAAGGCACCAGGCAGCTCTTGTAGCTCGCTCTTGTTGCTGACTCTGTAAGTGGCTGCTTGGAAGTGGTGAGTTAACCCTTTAAATGCCAGCCACGTAAAATTTACGTGGTTGCCTCTCCGTCACTTAAGTGCCAGCCACGTAAATTTTACGTGCCTGGCATTCCCCAATCCCAGAAAAAAAAGTTAAAAAAAAAGTCACTTACCTGACCCCTTGTTTTGTCCGGCCGGGTCTCCTCTTCAGCCAGCGGGGCTCCGATTGCCGATCGGGGCTTCTCCGGCTGCAGGGGAGGGCCCGGAATAGGGTGCCCCCCCCCCCTTTCAGCAGCCGCCGGCATTTGCCTGTTAAAAAAAAAAAAAAAAAAAAAAATGACAGTTACTCACCTCCGCTCCCGCCGACTCCCGCCGCCTCTCCTCTTCATGGGGGGGGGCTCCGATTACCCCCCCCGGGTCTTCTGTCTTCTGGAGGGGGGCATAACAGCCCTCCCTCCGTCGCATCTCCCGATGGCGGCCGCCATCTCACCGCCGGGTGTCATCGGGCACCCGGCAGTTCTCATCTCAGATGCCGGTGATGGCTGGGCGGAGAAGGAGGGAGGTAGGCGATCCTCCGATCGCCTGCCTCCCCCCTTCTCTGCCCAGCTGTCACCTGCATCAGATCGCCGCGGGACATTGCTTCTGAAGATCGGAGGTGAGTAAAGGTAAAATGTTTTTTTTTTTTTTTTTTTTTTTAATAAACATATTTAAAAAACTTGTGTGTTGTGTGTTATTTATACTTTTAACCCCTTGTGAACTGGTAAGGGGTCCATGACCCCTATACCAGTTCACAAGGCTGGGGGTCTGGCAAGTCACCTGCGCTAACGGGTGGCTTGCCATTAACCCCTGGCACCCCCATTACCTGCCTCCCCAAAGGCCAGGGGGGGGCAGAAGAGCCCGGGCCCACATAGGCTATGTGGGCTCGTAGGCTGCAGGGTGGGGGGGCCACATAAGCTGGCCCCCCCACTCTGTGCCTACAAGCCCCCATAGCTGGTCCCGGGCTGGTTACTGTGGGTAAGGGGGACCCCACATCAATTTTTTTTTTGATTTTTAAGGGTTTTTAACCCTTAAAAATAAAAAAAAAATGGGGTCCGCCCCCCCTGGGAGGGGGGACCCTATGTCATTTTTTTTTTTATTAACCCTTTGTAATCTGTCATCCAGCAGCTATAAAAGGCTTCTAGCAAGTGAGCAGAAGCCAGTGATCGCCGAGGGACATAGTGCTCCAGGATGGATGGGAGGTGAGTACAGTGTAAAAAAAAATAAAAATTAATAAAATATTTTTTTCTTTATGTGTGTCTGTGTGATTATTTACATTTAACCCCTTGTGAACTGGTAAGGGGTCCAAAATTTTTTTTTTTTTTTCACCCAAAAATATTAAGAATACACCTAACAAATGACAAACAAGACATTTCATGTTAAAGCCCAGACTCTGCTGAAAAAAACAATATATCATTTTCCTGGGAAATCCCTGGAAATCCCTTCCAAAATCACATTTGAACATGGGGAGCGCAAAATAGTGCAAAATGATCTGGCAACAGAGTGTGACAAAAACTCCAGGTAGGCTGGCACTTAAAGGGTTAAAGCAGGAGTTAAAAGAAGAAGTTACAAGCAGAAGTGCAGAAGCTGTAAGTATCTGCCTTTGATTTCATATTGTTGTTTTAAGTGTTGTAAATTCTACACTTGGTGTTCCCACAAATTCATACAATGGGTTCCATGCCTAACAATGCTGTTCAGTGTACATCTTGTGCTATGTATGCACTTCTTGATCAATCGGTTGATGGTGAATATATATGCCCCGGATGCCTGCGAATCTCTGATTTGGAAGCCGTGATTCACGATCTAAATAAGCGATTGGCAACACTGAGAGAAATTGTTATCATGCAAAAGAGTCTGGATCTCACTGATCTGGCACTACATGGCTCAGGGGAGGGGGAGGGTGGTAGTATGGGGGGAGAGGAAAAGCAGGAAAATGAGGCAGCTAGCTGGATAACAGTTAGAAGGCGGGGTTGGGGTAAAAGTTACAGGGAGGCTAGCCCTGAACAGGCACCTCCAAACAAGTTTGCCCGGTTGGCAGATGAGGAGGATGTTAGCTCAGGAATGGCAGAGCTGCAGCAAGACACATCTGTCGGCTCCAGTAAGGAAGGGAGGGGAAATGGGAGAACAGGGCAGGCAAGACAGGTGCTGGTAGTGGGTGACTCTATTATTAGGGGAACAGACAGGGCAATCTGTCACAAAGACCAGGATTGCCGAACAGTGTGTTGCCTTCCTGGGGCAAGAGTACGGCATGTAGCGGAGCGGGCTGACAGATTGTTGGGAGGGGCTGGCGTGAACCCAGCGGTCATGGTGCATATTGGCACTAATGACATAGGAAGAAGTAGGTGGAAGGTCCTAAAAAATGATTTCAGGGACTTAGGCCGTAAGCTTAAGGCAAGGACCTCAACTGTAGTATTCTCAGAAATACTACCAGTACCAAGAGCCACACCAGAGAGGCAGCGGGAGATTGAAAAATTGGAGTAAAAAGGAGGGGTTTGGGTTCTTAGAGAACTGGGCCGACTTCACAGTGGGCTACAGGTTCTTTGGCAGGGATGGGTTGCACCTCAATGGGGAGGGTGCATCTGTTCTGGGGGAGAGGATGGCTAAAAGGTTAGAGGAGTGTTTAAACTGAGCATTGGGGGGGAGGGTAAAAGCTATTACAAAGGGGAAGTTAGGAAATAAAGTGACAGTGGGTGTAGACATGAAACTGGGGGTGGAGAGGGGGGAGGGGTTAGCACATCTAGCAGGAATAAGGGCAATATACAAAATTATCAAAATTGTCATAAGCATTTGAAATGCATGCTTACAAATGCTAGAAGCTTGACTAATAAAATGGATGAACTAGAACTGATAATAACAGAAGAGCAATATGACATAGTGGGGGTAACAGAGACCTGGCTGGATGAAAGCTATGACTGGGCAGTAAATTTACAGGGCTACTGTGTGTTTAGGAGGGACCGTAACAAACGCAAAGGGGGTGGAGTCTGCTTAATTGTAAAATCCTCTCTACAACCTGCTCTGCGGGAGGATATATGTGAGGGGAATGACCATGTGGAGTCGGTATGGGTAGAAATACATGGAGGGAGAAACAAAAATAAACTACTGATGGGGGTTTGCTATAAACCTCCAGATATATCCGAATCCATAGAAAATATGATGCTAAGGCAAATAGATATAGCCGCTAAAATAAATGAGGTAGTGATTATGGGGGACTTTAACTACCCAGATATAGACTGGGATGCTGAAACATGTGTTTCGCAGAAAAGTAATAGTTTTTTATCTAAAACAAAAGATGGCTACCTTTCCCAACAAGTACAAGCTCCAACAAGGGGGAAAGCCATATTGGACCTAATACTAACCAATGTACCAGACAAAGTAATAAAGGTACAGGTTGGGGGACACCTTGGAAGCAGTGATCATAATATCATTAATTTCCAATTAGCAGTCACTAGGTTGCCTTATCAAGGAGTCACAAAAACGCGGGACTTCAAAAAGGCAAAGTTTGACCAACTTAGAGATGCCCTACACTGCATTGACTGGGAAAATGTCCTTAAGAACAAAAGCATGGACGCTAAATGGGATACTTTCAAAGGAATACTTAATTTTCAGTGTGACAGATATATACCTTACAGGAATAAAACTATTAGACACACATGTAAACCGTTGTGGCTAAATAAAAAGGTTAAGGGGGCAATAAACAACAAAAAAAAGGCATTTAAACATTTAAAGCAGGAAGGGACAGCGGAAGCGTTAAAAAACTATAAAGAAGAAAATAAACAATGTAAACAACAGATAAGGGCAGCTAAGCTGGAGACAGAAAGACTGGTCGCGAAAGAGAGTAAAACTAACCCCAAATTATTCTTTAGCTACATAAACCGTAATAAGTACAAACCTGAGGGTGTGGGCCCCCTGAAAAGCAAGGAGGGGACCCCTATAGAGGGAAATGAGGAGAAAGCTAATTTGCTTAACAACTTCTTTGCTTCTATATTCACAAAAGAATTTGACATGCCGAGTGAAATGCAGGGGAATAACCGAAACCCTCCATTAAATGTCACTGGTCTAACCAAGGAAGAAGTCCGGCACCGTCTCAAGCAGATAAAAATCGATAAATCACCGGGACCAGATGACATACATCCTCGTGTTTTAAGGGAGTTATGTACAGTAATAGACAAGCCGTTATTTCTAATATTTGTGGATTCCATAACTACAGGGTTTGTTCCGATGGATTGGCGCTTGGCAAATGTGGTGCCAATATTCAAAAAGGGATCTAGGGGGGAACCTGGGAACTACAGACCGGTAAGCTTAACATCTGTGGTGGGCAAGCTGTTTGAAGGTTTCTTAAGGGATACTATCCTGGAGCACCTTGGGGAAAATGACCTTATTACTCCATATCAGCATGGATTTATGAGGAATCGCTCCTGCCAGACAAACCTGATCAGCTTTTATGAGGAGGTAAGTTCAAGATTGGATCAGGGGGAGTCATTGGATATCATATATCTTGACTTTTCTAAAGCATTTGATACTGTGCCACATAAAAGGCTGGTACAAAAGATGAGAATGCTTGGACTGGGGGAAAACGTGCGCAGATGGGTGGGAAATTGGCTTAATGATCGGAAGCAGAGGGTGGTTATCAATGGTACACACTCAGATTGGGTCACTGTTACTAGTGGAGTACCACAAGGGTCAGTTCTGGGACCAATTCTCTTCAATATATATATATAAATGACATTGGGTATGGATTAAACAGTAAAGTCTCAATCTTTGCAGATGATACTAAGCTGAGTAAAGTAATTAAAACAAAGGAGGACAACAGGCAACTACAAACAGATTTAGATAAATTGGAAGCATGGGCAGTTGAAGTGGCAAATGAAGTTTAACACAGATAAATGTAAGGTTATGCACATGGGAAGGAGAAATCTGTGTCATGATTACACACTAAATAAAGAAACACTTGGTAAAACAACAATGGAAAAGGACCTAGGGGTTTTAGTTGACAATAACTGTAGTAATCAATGCCAGGCAGCTACTGCCAAGGCAAATAGGATCATGGGGTGCATCAGGAGGGGCATAGGTGCTCATGACCAGAGCATCATTTTACCCCTGTACAAGTCACTGGTCAGACCTCATATGGAATACTGTGTACAGTTCTGGGCACCTGTGCTTAAGAAGGACATATCAGAACTGGAGCACGTTCAAAGAAGGGCAACAAAGTTAATAAAAGGAGTGCGGGGCCTAGAGTACCCGGAAAGATTGTCCAAGCTAGGCTTATTTAGTCTAGAAAAAAGACGATTGAGGGGTGATCTAATAACTATGTATAAATATATTCGGGGTCAATACAAGGATCTGTCCCACAATCTATTTATACCCCGGAGTGTAACCATAACCCGGGGGCATCCACTAAGGTTAGAGGAAAGGTGCTTTCTCCACCGACATAGGAGGGGATTCTTCTCTGTAAGAGCAGTGAGACTATGGAACTCGCTGCCAGAGGAGGTAGTAATGAGGGATACATTAAAAATGTTCAAAAGTGGCCTTGATGCCTTCCTGGCATGTAATAACATTTCCGGCTATGGCTACTAGACCACTGGAAGGAGTTAAACAGGCTGAACTGGATGGACTAAAGTCTTTATTCAGCCTTACATACTATGTTACTATGTTACTATGTTACCCTATTAATTACCTTATTCACAGTAAATGCATTCTAGCTGTGTCTGGGTGATGCTCGCTTTCTACCCTCAGATAACAAGCAGGTTGCTAAGCAACAGAAGGCACAGTACCCTGTGTGCGTGTGTGTACATTTAGCAAGAAGCCTGAGCAAATGCTTCTTCACTGTGAGTCAGGGCACTTGCCAGACACGTCACCAAAATTAGAGATTCAGAAAAAATGCATTTTAATACTCAGCATAATATAATTTCTTTGTAGCCCTGGGGGGGGGGGGGGGGGGGGGCAGCGTCACTTGAACATTATATGAAGGTTATTCATTGTTACCAACTAAATGTTAACGCTGGCAAAAAGAAGATCTGCTGCCTCCTTGGTATATAACCCCGGGCTCGGATGGTTTGTAACAGGCAGTTACATTCATTCAGGAACCAAATCACTATTATAACAGATGTCTCATTCTGACATGTGCCCAGTCCCATGGAGGACTCTGCAAAATGGCACCAGTAGATTTCAACATGAATGAGGATCTGGACCCCCCCCCCCCCCGCCCACCTCAACCAAGACAGAAAAGTCTGGAAACTCATAGGACCCTGTGTGGAATTTCCTCTCTCACTTACATAACCGTACAAGTATCCTACACAGTGAATGTGCTTTAGGACTATGCATCAAAAGGTACATTATAAGAACAAGGGAGGAGTCGTGGCCTAGCGGTAAGGAAGTAGTTTTGTGACCGGAGGGTTTCAGGGTCGATTCCTGGCACCCAGAGCCACCATCAGGGGGAAGGGGTGGACTTAGTTTCCCAGATCTGTCCCACCTCCAATGCTGCTGCATCAAACAAAAAAGATTAAATATATTTGCTCATTCCTGACCCCCCCCCCAACATTTAGCAGCCCCCCATGCCGCCTCATCTTCGATTCTGAAGGGAGAGGTGGGTGGGTCCGGCGCAGACGTGAGCTCCGTGCAGCAGCCCATTGCCTGCCTCTCCCTTCAGCTGCAAGGAGGAGGCAGCATGGGGAGCAGCTGTGCAGGGAAAGGTAAGGACTTTTTTCATGCCTTGCATTCACGGTGGGCGTGGGTGGCAGGGGACAGCAGCAAGAACACAGACTGACAAACTTAGGGGCACCATCAGGGGCATAACTAAGGGGTGTGCCAGGGTCCATTAGCAGTGGCGCAACTAAATGTGATAGGGCCCTGGTGCTAACATTAAATGGGGCCCATTAACGGCTCATACAGTAAACTTGTACCTGTCTTTTAACTCAAATGGATGCAGCTAAAGACTGAGACATGAGAACGGTACTTCCTTTCTCTAGATGATGCCAAGTGAGCATAACTATGATAAATAAGGTGGAAGAACAATGATGGAGCCCCCTTACGTTCTGGGCCCCAGTGCGGTCACTCCCCTGCCCAGGAGGTCAGGGGGCCCCATCATTGTTCCCCTTCACCTTATTTATCATATTTGTGCTCACTCGGCATGTAGAAAAAGGATGCACCATTTGTTTCTGCTGTTTCAGTCTTGAAGCGGAACAAAACCCAGAAATTTGACTTAGCCAGGTTTTGTTCTGTTCCACCTATGCCGGATGGCCAACTGTGTGCAACCCCCGAGAAAGCCTGTAATCACTTACCCTTCCCTGGTCTAACGCGGCACGCGTTCAGAGGCATCTAATCAGAGGCATCTGCCATGACGATGTCATTCGGTAAATGGCTCTCATTGATTTCAAAAGAGAGTACATGCTGCCAAAGCATCCGGGAGGCATGCGCACTCACATCCCATTTGAATAGCTGGCGCAGGAGTGCACACACAGACCAAGGATAAGGGGGGTGTGGCATGTCCCACTGAAAACAATAAGAGCCGTTTGTCACATGACATAGTCACAGCAGATGGCTCTCATTGGATGAGTGCCCGTGCATCCGCCTTTGGACCAGGAAAGGGTAAGTGATGAGCAGCACCCTAAGGGGCATCACACAGCTGATTTGGGATGCCCCAGGAGAATGGAATGCCTGACCTGCCTCCCTCTGCCCGCCGCATACTAATTTGGGATGCCCCACTGTCTGATCCCCCCAGTTGCCCGGTATGCTTACCTTGCCAACCCATGGTGCATACACGGCGGCGGAGGCATCACTTTTCGGCTGTGCGCAGTCACACCCACTGTAACTGAATACCTGACATGGCCACGCCCAACCAAAGGATGCGAGTGATGCCACAACACTGTGAGCTCGAGAAAAGGTTAAAAACAAAGTGGGGGGGAGATTTTCAGGTTTTGTCCAGAGAGGCCATCTGGTCCTGTTGCCTTACTAGTGTTCACCCTCTTTACTAATTACATAGTGCTCTTCTATGATGATGGTAGTACCCCGCTTGTCACCTACTGCCTTTGGTAATATATTGGCACACTCTTTGCACACCTGATCCACTGTAAAAATAGTGAAATGTTTATATTCTGCTAGGGTGGTAAGTTATCTTTGAAGTGTCCCTAAAGGGAGGGGAAACCCCTATCTTTTATCCTACAGTCCTTGGTTTTGTGGAACGCTGTAGAACTTGATTGCCCTGACAATGTCCAAATGGAGTAGACTCTTCTCCTAGTGTGTGAAAGGGTTGGACAATAGGAAAGAGCCATAACGTCTGGGACAGGATTTTGTTCCTGTGGCTCATCCTATAAGCTAAACTCATAGACAGCGCCGGCAACTTGAAGACTCATTGCTGACATGATATAAAGAAGGCGTCTTCTGAGAAAGGACCAACAAGGCAACCTCTGCAAAATGTTATGGGCCACAGCTATAAGCGATAAGAACACCAAGTTTATATCCCAGATCATTAAGGATGTGTTACAGGCCAGATAATCATAAATGTCTTAACCAAGGCATGAAGGGCCAAACTCCAACTCTTCCTTTAAGAAAAGAATAGACAAGACTGAGATCTCTTCTTTTATGTGTCTCACTGAGCTTCCTGCTCACTCCAGGGCCAGAATGCAGGAAAGTCAGGATCCCAGGGAATTAGTGAGACCTAGTAGAGTACACAGAATAATCATAAGATCTGATTTAGGCCTTTCCTTATCTCTGATAGACCTTAGCAGAGGAGACCTTCCAGGCACACAGCAGTGTTCAGACCACAGCTGAAGAGAGACCAGTCTCCTCTAGGACATTGGTTTTAACAGCCATGGTGTCCAAAAACAGTGACTGAAAATTGTGGTGCCTGAGAGGCTTTGAGACAGAAAAACATTTTGTGTGCTCACCTGTAAATTTCTTTCTCCTTATATTCCGGCACACCAATACTTGTGGTAAACTCTACAAATAGGCAAAGAGTGGAAGCATAAAAGCAAAAGCTCCTCCTGGCTGCTACATACACAGACTGTGGCCGTCCTATTCCCAGTGGAAACAAGCAGTGCAGATCCAAGACTTTTTTTCATTTAATTTTAAACGCATAGATGGCCATTGTATGCTTGCGCACACATAGGAATTCGTCCTCCACATTTAACCCATCCGTGCAGTGAGTGTACACATGCCCGGAGCGGTGGGCTGCCCTAATTACGCCGCCCGGGGAGCAGTTGGGGGGTTAGGTGCCTTGCTCAAGAGCACTTCAGTCATATCTCAGGACCGGGATTCGAACCTGCAACCCTCCAGTCACAAGTCCGCTCCCCTTAAGACTGATGAGGAACAAACAATGAACTACCAAAATGTTTGGGTATAGAAAGTCTTTACTATGTCAAAAGAATCTCTGGCGATCAGCAACCCACCCAATTACAGGATCACAATTCCAGACACCTATGCTTCCATGCTGGACTCACACCCTGCACCAGCAATCACAGTGGGTGCCACACCCACTTCCATTGCACTTAATGACCAGGATGTGGCAGACCGCATCACACCCCCTCCATTGTAATGAATACAGAGGGCATGCCGGGAGAATGCAATGCAGTGATAGGGTTTGAAGTTGCTGCTTGCTGGAATGAGACTGATCAGCTGTGAGAAACGGGCGCCCTATCATCATAAAATAGGACTTGAACCACCAGTTCAGAGACAACAACCCCTGGGAGGAAACACAAACTGAACAAAGGTTAAAACCCCACCCCTTCCTCCCCCTCTCAGTGTTAAGCAAGTAATACAAGGTAAACCGTATGACAATGGGAGGGAACAAAGGGGTCATCATGAAGGATTTGTAGAAAAACGTTACCGTTAAGTGTAGAGTGTGGAGTGTGGATTTTCTCCCTTTATCCTTCAGGACGACCCACGGAGAGGATTTGGCAAGTAACTATAGTTATCACCAACATATCCACTGATCGAGAAGTGTTGGGTAGCACATAGCTGTGTGGAAGCATGGCTCAAACTCAATCTTGTATCTGGGTAAAAATACTTCCTGGATCCAGGCATCTAAGATCCTCAAAGAAAAAGAAACAGTGCAAGGCCTCCCCCATTACAGAGTGCCTTCCTGCCTGAGAAAGCTTACCTACATCCACGACTGGTCCCCAAGCCTGCACTGCAGCTTGCACCCGGCCTGCTCACCAGCCAGCATGTAGGCCTGCGTATGAGGGACCTTCCTATGTCCATTATATGGACATTCACCTGTAAGTCTGAGAGACTCGGCTCTTCAGAACCTCCCTGTGCTGCTCTAGTCAAGCTACTGAGAATACAGTGAGAAACTGCCCACTGTGCTGCCCCTACCATGGTAAAGGTGCGGCCTGCCAGCTCATCCAGGAATTTCTCCACTGTTTGGCATAGGATCAGCATGGGTCTGGCCAAACCTGATGCATCCACCTCCACAGGAGAATACCACTCTACTACCTGGACCCCTTGAGTGGATGACAGTATTTCTGGTTTGTCCTATTCCCCTGTTGTGAGGAGGTCAAATTCTGAGACCCCAAGAGAACCATTGGCCATCTGGGGAATTCCAGCTATAGACGCCACAGTGCGGGAAACATTTATATTCACAGAAACGTTCTCCTCGTGAGATGCCCCCACACTGAGATGTAAGAGACCCATCAGAGCATGTGTGTGGAGTAACTGTACAGAGGTAACACTGAAATGTTTTCTATAGATGGTTTATTACTCACCTGAGCTGATCTGTAGTGAAACTTCCTCCTCCTCAGTCTTCACAAATATTTCTTCCTGCTCCTCAATCATCTCATGTTTCACTATAGTGTCTCCGGGGTCTGTGACGAAAGATGAGAGAGTGAGGACAATACACTGTGTGTGCAGTAATGGGGGGTAGGGGTGGAAAGCTGCTAGTAAGAACCTTCTACCAAAGGCACAATGTTTTTGAGAAAGGAGATCTAGAGTTCCTTCCTGCCTGAGAAAGCTTGCCTACATCCACGACTGGTCCCCAAGCCTGCATTGCAGCTAGCACCCGGCCTGCTCGCCAGCCAGCATGTAGGCTTGCGTATCAGGAACCTTCTTATGTCCATTATATGGACATTCACCTGTAAGTCTGAGAGACTCGGCTCTTCAGAACCTCCCTGTGCTGCTTCGGTCAAGCTACTGAGAACACAGTGAGAAACTGCCCACTGTGCTGCCCCTACCATGGTAAAGGTGCGGCCTGCCAGCTCATCCAAGAATTTCTCCACTGTTTGGCATAGGATCAGCATGGGTCTGGCCAAACCTGATGCAGATTCATCCACCTCCACAGGAGAAGACCACTCTACTACCTGGACCCCTTGAGTGGATGACAGTATTTCTGGTTTGCCCTATTCCCCTGTTGTGAGGAGGTCAAATTCTGAGACCCCAAGAGAACCATTGGCCATCTGGGGAATTCCGGCTATAGATGCCACAGTGCGGGAAACATTTATATTCACAGAAACGTTCTCCTCGTGAGATGCCCCCACACTGAGATGTATGAGACCCATCAGAGCATGTGTGTGGAGTAACTGTACAGAGGTAACACTGAAATGTTTTCTATAGATGGTTTATTACTCACCTGAGCTGATCTGTAGTGTAACTTCCTCCTTCTCAGTCTTCACAAATATTTCTTCCTGCTCCTCAATTATCTCATGTTTCACTATAGTGTCTCCGGTGTCTGTGAAGAAAGATGAGAGTGAGGACAATACACTGTGTGTGCAGTAATGGGGGGGGTAGGGGTGGGAAGCTGCTAGTAAGAACCTTCTACCAAAGGCACAGTGTTTTTGAGAAAGGAGATCTAGTCTATAGTGCTTGAGGAATGTGTGGGGTGTGGACCACATTGCTGCTGTACAGATCTCTTCTATAGAGTTACCTGTCGTCTCTGCCCAAGAAGCTGACATAGCTCTTGTTGAATGTGCTGAGACCTGTGGTGGAGACACTCCTCTGGATGTATGAGCCTGCACAATAGTCTGTTTTATCTATCTGACAGCTAGGCTCTTCTCTTGCCACTGAAAATTATCAAAAGCAATTCCGCTATTCGCCATTCTCTAGATATTTCTATATACATAATTAGCGCTCTTCTCACATCTAATAGTGAGAGATCTTCTTCTGTCCCTGCCTTAGCAAGCAATGTCAGGAGCACTATGTCCTGGGACCTGTTGAGAGACTAAGCAATCTTTGGCAGAAATAAAAGGATCAGGTCTCAAAATGGCCGTATCTGGAAGAATTGTGCAGCATGGTTCCTTATTTTATCGGGCTTGCAGCTCACTTACTAGAAACAAAAATCAAACACAACCATTTTTTTTGTACTTTCTCTAATGGCTAAACAGAGGTTTCATTAACCCCTCCAACGCAACGGTTAAAGGAGCACTATCGCGAACAAATGGGCCAATGATAACAATCCCCAAAAATATACTGGATGGCGGGAGAATGGGTCACTTTTACATCCGACATCAAGAAACATCCAGCCAGGCTTGTTTTTCTTTTTAGTGGAAGGAAAAGGACATCCTGGGTGACAGACTCTGTCACCCCAGATAGACTAAACCTGTCAGCCCTGTCTTTATTCCTACCAGGAGAGAATAAACCACAAGCTTGGTGGGAGTTTTATTCAGTTCGGGTGTTTAAGTGACCCCTCCTCTCATTAGCCGACGTGTTTGTATGGATTTTTAATATTACAAAAATTTCGCGATAGTGCTCCTTTAAGTCCGATTTTGGAAAACATTTAAAGGGTGCTGGCCTTTTACAGGTAGTCGCCTTAAAAAAACAATTGATGAGTTGATACTGTCTCAACTGTCAGTCTAGGAAAATGAATAATGCTGAAGTCAGAGTTTTTAGCGAACTTACTGCTAGGCCCGTCTCAAACCCTTACTGCAGGAATTCGAGGACTGCGTGTATATCTTCTTTCTTCAGTTTGTTAGCTGCACAAAATGAAGAAAAACATTTCCAAACGTTTGCATAGATGCTTCCAATAGAGTCTTAATCACTCTGGATAAACAGCCTTCTCTAAGATGGCCTCTTAAAAATCTATGCAATTAGTTGATGATTTGCTGGCTGTGGATGCAGAGCAATGGGGCCCTGATGAATCAGATTCGGAATACTTGGTAGATGCCATGGTCCCTTTCACCATCCTTTTCAGTTATGAGAACCAAGACCTTCTTGGCCAAAACTGAGCTATGAAGATAGCGTTGACTTCTTCTCGTGATATCTTCCAGATCACTTGTGGCAATAATCTGAAAGGAGGGAAGGCATAAGCTAGGTGAAAATTCCAGGGATGATCCATGTCCTCCCTCGTGAGTGAGTAAAAAATGTTGCATTTTGAATTGTTGGCACTGGCAAAAAGATTTATCTGAGGAAGACACCATAAGGCCACAAATACTTCCTGGTTTAGACACCACTCGGTCTGTTGAACTCTGACCTGACATAAAAAATCTGCAACAGTGTTCAGGGTACCCTTTAAGTGTACTGCCAAATTAACAGGACCTGTTCCTGTAAGGGAAACAGAAAAGGTGTTTGAGAGGTTTATCAGTGAAAATGACCTGGTCCTGCCCTGATTATTTAGATATGCTACTGTGGAAGCATTGTCAGAGCGGATCTGGACATCTCTGCCTGAGATCACAGGTAACAAGTGATCAATGCCAGCTTGACCGCCAACAGTTCCCTGTAGTTGGAGGATGTCCTTGCTATGTACGTCGGCCACTTTCCCTTTGACATTTTGACTGTCCAGGTGGGCTCCCCAACCCCAGGAGCTGGAATATGTTATGATTACTATGGGATTCCTTTGCTTTAACTGTCTTCCTATTTTTAGTATCACTGGAGTTGTCCAGCAATGGAGGCTTTCTAGGACATCCTCTTCTATTTGGACTTGCTGATCCAGTGAGTCTGAGCACCTGTCCCAACGAGATTGGAGGGATCTCTGCAGGGTTCTCATATGGAGTTGAGCCCATGGAACTGCCAGGATTGCCGCTGTCATGAGACAGAGAAAGCTAAGCAAAATTTACACATTTTGGGTTATTGTTATGGTACCTTTTCCTGCAGAAGCAGAATCATTTGAAGCTGTCAAATATATACTGTCTATATTGTACCCAAGGAATCTGTAATAGTGGCTGGGTGCTAGACTTGATTTTTCTAAATTAACAAACGAGCCTAAAGTCTTTAAAAGAAAAAGAGTCTTCTCTAGATCTGCTAGTAGCGACTCCACTGAGCTGTGGAGACAAGAACAGATCGTCCAGATGCAGAATAATTGTAATTCCATCCTTGAGGTGTGCCATTGGTTCCGCTAATATCTTTGTAAAGATCCGTGGGGCAGACGACAGGCCAAAAGGTAGGGCCCTGTACTGGTAATGATAAAGCCCTTGGTCTGGTTGTACTGCAAACCTCAGAAACTTGCGATGTAGCGCCAGAATTGGAATATGCAGGTAGGCGTCCTGTAGGTCTAAATTGACCATAGGGGCCTGCTCTATGTGTATGTTCTTTACCAAATAAATCAATTCCATTCTGAACTTCTTGTATCTGATGAAATTATTTGATTACTTCAGATTCAGGATCATCCGATCACTTCCAGATGGCGTTTGCACCAAAAAACGTGAGAATAGAATCCCGTCCCTCGGAATGGGGTGGAACTACTTCTTTTGATTAGTTCTTGTAAGACTAGTGGAAAGTTTTCCCTCTACCTAGTGTCTCTTGGTAACCTGGTCGCAGAAAGAAACGTTGAGGGATGGACGAAAATTCTAAGCAATATCCCCTTTCCAATGTCTGTAGCACAAACGGATTTTGGGAAACTGTTCTCCAGGCGGCTACAAACCAGGCAAGCCTACCCCCCACCGGGTAGTCTGTCAGGTATGAGACTTAGGGCCCTCCGGGGGATTGCAGAGCAAACTACCATTTCTCTGAGGCCTAGTCTGTGTCCAACGTTTTTTCTGCTCATTCTGTCTACCCCGAGACTGCCTTATGGTGATTTTGGCTCTAATATTAGTGCTACTCTGAAACTTCCCCTTCTTATTTGGAAATTCCCACCTGCTTCGCTAGAACGAGTCAGAATGTTTTCTAGGTCTCCTCCAAACAGATTACCATTAAATGAAAAACTGCACAACTTGGCTTTGGAAACCAGATCACCAGACCATGTTTTATTCCAAAGAGCCCTTCTGGAACAGGCTAATAAGGCAGTAGACTTAGTCGTGGATCTGATGGTCTCCTCTGAAGCATTAGCTAGGAAAGAAATGAAAGAAATCAGACCAAAGCTGAAGAGAGACCAGTCTCCTCTAGCACATTCGTTTTAATAGCCATGGTGTCCAAAAATGGTGACTTAAAATTGTGGTGCCTGAGAGGCTTTGAGACAGACAAACATTTTGTGTACTCACCTGTAAATTTCTTTCTCCTTATATTCCGGCACACCAATACTTGTGGTAAACTCTACAAATAGGCAAAGAGTGGAAGCATAAAAGCTGGTTTTGGATAGCACATAGCTGTGTGGAAGCATGGCTCAAACTCAATCTTGTATCTGGGTAAAAATACTTCCTGGATACAGGCATCTAAGATTCTCAAAAAAAAAAAAACAGTCCAAGGCCTCCCCCATTACAGAGTGCCTTCCTGCCTGAGAAAGCTTACCTACATCCACGACTGGTCCCCAAGCCTGCACTGCAGCTTGCACCCGGCCTGCTCGCCAGCCAGCATGTAGGCCTGGGTATCAGGAACCTTCCTATGTCCAGTATACGAACATTCACCTGTAAGGAAGAAGTCTGAGAGACTCGGCTCTTCAGAACCTCCCTGTGCTGCTTCAGTCAAGCTACTGAGAACACAGTGAGAAACTGCCCACTGTGCTGCCCCTACCAGGGTAAAGGTGTGGCCTGCCAGCTCATCCAGGAATTTCTCCACTGTTTGGCATAGGATGCAGATTCATCCACCTCCACAGGAGAAGACCACTCTACTACCTGGACCTCTTGAGTGGATGACAGTATTTCTGGTTTGCCCTATTCCCCTGTTGTGAGGAAGTCAAATTCTGAGACCCCAAGAGAACCATTTCATGGGCCATCTGGGGAATTCCGGCTATAGATGCCACAGCGCGGGAACATTTATATATTCTCCTCAGTTTTCATATTTCCCCTGCACTGAGATGTATGAGACCTATCAGAGCATGCGTGCGGAGTAACTGTACAGAGGTAATACTGAAATCTGGGAAAAGATGGTTTATTACTCACCTGAGCTGATCTGTAGAGGAACTTTCTCCTCCTTCACAAATATTTCTTCCTGCTCAATTATCTCATGTTTCACTATAGAGTCTCTGGGGTCTGTTAGGTAAGATGAGAGAGTGAGGACAATACACTGTGTGTGCAGAAATAGGGGGGGGGGGGGGGGGGGGAGTTAGCTAAAATATGTTACGCCCCCTCACTTACCCTGTGATGGGAGGAGCTGGTGACTCTCCATAATGGTGTCCCTGTAGTGATCCTCGTGTTCTGTTTGGCTGCTTGTTACGGGTCACTCTGGAAGACATGAGATGAGATGTGATGTCACCCTCTGTGGCCTCACAGATAGATAAGAAGCCGGGTGGTAAGATATCCCAGCAGCACCCACACACAGCTTAAGGGTCTCAGCGCACTCGGCATTCAATATAGAATTAGGGATCAGAAACCTAAATTACTGTTACCACAAATTAAAATCACATGACTACTTCATGACGGCCCCTCGATGCTGCTCATCACTCTATATAATAATGACGCCTCCTCGCTCTATATAATAATGGCGTCTCCATGCTCTATATAATAACGGCGCCTCCTCGCTCTATATAATAACGGCGCCTCCTCGCTCTATATAACGGCGCCTCCTCGCTCTATATAATAACGGCGCCTCCTCGCTCTATATAATAACGGCGCCTCCTCGCTCTATATAATAACGGCGCCTCCTCGCTCTATATAATAACGGCGCCTCCTCGCTCTATATAATAACGGCGCCTCCTCGCTCTATATAATAACGGCGCCTCCTCGCTCTATATAATAATGCAGTCTCCTCGCTCAATATAATAATGCAGTCTCCTCGTTCTATATAATAATGGAGCCTCCTCGCTCTATATAAAAATGGAGCCGCCTCCTTGCTCTATATAATATTGGAGCCTCCTCGCCCTATATAATAATGGAGCCACCTCCTCGCTCTATATAATAATGCAGCCACCTCCTCGCTCTATATAATAATGCAGCCACCTCCTTTCTCTATATAATAATGGAGCCTCCTCGCTCTATATAATAATGGCGCCTCCTTCCTCTATATAATAATGGAGCCGTCTCCTGGCTCTATATAATAATGGCGCCTCCTCCCTCTATATAATAACGGCGCCTCCTCCCTCTATATAATAACGGCGCCTCCTCCCTCTATATAATAATGGCGCCTCCTCCCTCTATATAATAATGGCGCCTCCTCCCTCTATATGATAACGGCGCCTCCTCGTTCTATATAATATTGGAGCCTCCTTCTCGCTCTATATAATAATGGAGTCTCATCGCACTATATAATAATGGAGCCTCCTCGCTCTATATAACAATGGAGCCTCCTTCTCGCTCTATATAATAATGGAGTCCCATCACACTATATAATAATGGCGCCTCCTCCTCGCTCTATATAATAATGGCGCCTCCTCCTCGCTCTATATAATAATGGCGCCTCCTCGCTCTATATAATAATGGCGCCTCCTCGCTCTATATAATAATGGCGCCTCCTCGCTCTATATAATAATGGCGCCGCCTCCTCGCTCTATATAATAATGGCGCCGCCTCCTCGCTCTATATAATAATGGAGCCGCCTCCTCGCTCTATATAATAATGGAACCGCCTCCTCGCTCTATATAATAATGGAACCGCCTCCTCGCTCTATATAATAATGGCGCGCCCCCAGCGACTTGCTCTCCATTCAGCGTTACTAATCTGCTCTGATGTCACAGTGTGAGCTGCTGATTGGAGAAAAGCTGTACAAGCACGTGGGATAGTGGAGATGTATTATCGGTGTCTCGGGGGGGGGGGGCACACAGTGGGGGAGAATCCCAAATCCTCGCTGTATAAGATAAGCTAACATGCATGCTGATACTCACCATCGCTATGTGTCACATGACTGTGAGCAGCCAATCACATAAAGTTCACCCACCTGCCCGATAGGCGCTCTACAGCCACCATGGAGGTATCCCGGGGGGGGGGGGGGGGGTGACACAGGGGCATCCCGCATTCAGGAATAACTATCCAGGCTGCCTAATAAACTCTGCTATTTTCTTTTATCGGGAGATTCTCCCTAAAGTAGAGCAAAACCCAGGCATGCAGCACAAGACTCCGGGTCACCCGATCACTCCCCGGGGCATCCCAAATACCCACAGCACAGGGCGGCCACCGGGCCTCTCACAGGAGTTCAGCCTGTACTGCCCTGGTCTGGTTGTCATGGTGACGCCTCATGGCTCATAGTGGCGGGAACATTAGCCCCGCCCCTTCTCTCTATAATATATAACAGCCGCAGAGAGTTCCCGCTTACCTCTATCCCCAGCTCTGAACGTGCACAAGATGGCCGCTCCGCTCCCCCCTAACCGGGCTACAGGAAAATGGCCGCCACCAGCCCCGCGCGAGGGACACGGCTACACCAACATGGCCGCCGCATGAGGAGACAAAAAGCGGGAAGCTGGGCTACACCAACATGGGCGCCGCACGAGGAGACAAAGAGCGGGGCTACACCAACATGGGCGCCGCATGAGGAGACTGAGCGGGGCTACACCAACATGGCCGCCGCATGAGGAGACAGAGAGCGGGAAGCTGGGCTACACCAACATGGCCGCCGCATGAGGAGACAGAGAGCGAGAAGCTGGGCTACACCAACATGGCCGCCGGCTTTGCGATGCCATGAGGTGTACCTAGCGGGGGGCGGGGCTTTTACTTCATAAAGCGTGACGTTGCATTTGTAAGTTTGAGGGGGCGTGTCTTCTCAGCGGATTCATTGTTTTGGCGGCGGGTTGGTGTGGGAGGGGCGTGGCTGTGCGGTGTTGGGGACGGGGCCTGTGTGCACGTGACCCAGGCTGCACTATGCCGCTGCAGCAGAGGCCTCTCCATCCATCCCAGTTATAGCCGCCTCTGGGGTGTGTGAGCTGTGCGGCCACACGGGGCGCCACCTCATATGCTTCTCTCACATTTCCCGACATTTCTTTCTTTTCCCCTTCCCGCCATCTTTCTTTTTTCTCTCTCTTCTTTTTTCTTCCCTGTCATTAGTTTGTATGTTGTGGCCTTTCCCTGTCTCTGTTACATCATCCCTCCTCCATCTTTCTCTTCCTCCCTCCTGTATATATCATGTGTTAGCTCCTCCCCCTCCTCTGTTAGCTCCTCCTCTTCCTGTGTGTATTTCCTGTTGTCTCCTGCAGAGGGCGACATAGAGGCGCAGGGCGGCCCTGGTCTCTCCATAGAGGCGAGTGGCAGCACAGTGATTGCGGCCTCCTCAGTCACCTGGCACCATACAAGTGTGCGGAGATAGGGCTGACCCTAAGTACCCCCCAAGGGGCAGCTCTTGCCTTACTATTCCTTCCCCGGCCTGGAATTCCATGAGGTGACCCGCTTACCTTCTCCCCCGCCCCCATCATCGGCTTGTCACCCCGCTCACCCAGCATCCCCGGCACTCCTTCATATGTGTGCATGTGCCTCACTACTATCAGCTGGCCCCTAGGAGGCGCTGTGTGGCTGCTGTCAGGTGCCTCCGGGGCAATTACAGCTGTGCTATCAGCCCTGTTCTGTGTGGTGGGGCTAATGAACCCCCAGATTGTGCCCCCATCACCTCCTCTGTCCCATTTGTTTATTTCCTCCTCTCCCTCACTTCCATATAACATTTGGTCTATATGACTCTCCCATCTGCCATCAGTGTCTATATTATAGAATATACTTTATAAAGACTCAGAACCACACGTGATGAAGAATCGTATCTTATTGTTGACAGAATCATTTATAGTAGAATATTTCCTACATTTTCAGTATACCAATATGATAATTAACCAATTTGATGTGTACAAAACTTTTAGTTACTGGTAAAATATTTCACAAGTTTAGAGCATGATCACAGTTTCTTCATTGTATGAACCCTTAAATCGTGTCTGATAAGGGATGATTTACTAGGATAATATTTCCCTCATTCACAACCTTGTTATTGCTTCTTTCCTACATTAGCCTGTTCATGTGTGATAAGGGATAATTTATCAGAAAAACATTTCCCACATTCAGAACATGAATATGGCTTCTCCCCTGTATTTATTATTAATTAGGTCCCTCTTATCATGGTTATGTAATTTACGTTGTGGGTTATTTAGAGGTTGGATGAGATTGAGGCAGCAGTTGTTTTAATTGTCTTGTGTGTATGTTGATTTTAGGTTATTTGTACTCTCAATAAATTTGATTAATTGAATTGTTCGATAGTGCTCCCTTATTGGTGATGGTTGGAGCTTGCCGCCTCAACTGCATCTATTGTCTATTGCTTAGGTGAGCACACCCCCTTTGTTTAGAGCATTTTTGTGGTGCACCACTTGTATGTTACCCAGAGAAAAATAGGGAAGAGAGAAGGTTAAAGGGCAGCTACATTGGTACCCTTCCTGGCACCCTCCTCCTATAGGAAAGGTGCTTCATTGCAGTGTGTAGTTATTAGGCTCGATTCAGAGCCACATTCGTCTGGACTTCCGTAGCTGTCTGTGAAAGTTTTTACGTGTGTTTGTAATTTCTTTGTTTTTTTTCGTTCATTTTTCATTCGTATGAACGTTCGGGAAAATGCGTATATGCGCTTTCGATGAACGAAAGCAAATCGGATCATTTTCCCAACAAAATCTGATATTTTTCGTTCGTTCAGATAACTTACGTTATTGCTATGGGCTTGCGTCTCATTCAGAGAGCTGATTGCCGACGGACCACCACCCTATAAACCCGTTTCCTTTGCGATCCCCTTACGGGACCATTTTGACCTCGAGACTAGCAGCTATGGATGACTCTAGTGTATTTGAGGAGCATGAGGATCATGGTCATTGAAATTGTCCGGAGGGCTGAGACCAGATTGCACTGGTGGCAACGCATGCACATTGATGGCATGCATGACGTTCAGCTGTTCGAGCTCACCAGACTTAATCGCGCTTCCCTCCATAAGTTGTATAGTGAGCTGCGGCCATAATAATAATTCCGTCCTTGTAATTATTCCCTCCTTGTAATTAATCCCTCCTTGTAAATAGTCCCTGTGAAACAATGGACCGTATTTAGTTTCTCCAAAATTTAACATGTGTTCAAAAGGGAAACATTTTAATGTGTACCTGAATTAGACACTTCAAAGTTAATCTTTACTTTTTCATACATATCCTTTTTTTTGTGTACTAAATACTAATGTACTTGGTTAGTGTTATTTGTATTGGGCCACAGGTTTTGCTTAGGGTGTGATTAGTTAGTGTTTCACTAGTTTGCCTTGCCTTGCTAATGTTTTGGTTTTTATTTTTTCCCAGGAACCGCAAAATGGGCCACTCCCTGAATGTCCAAGCAGTGGTGGCACCGGACATGCGGTTCCTTAGTATAGTCGCCGGGTTCCCAGGCTCATCCCATGATGTTTACATTCTGCGAAGATCTGGACTGTAGTTTTGAGATCCGGTTTGAGTCTGGGGAATTTTCCGGTGGATGGCTCCTTGGTAAGTTGACGCCAATAACGTCATTTTTTTTTTTATATGTATGCCTATGAATTTAGTTTGGGTCCCATGTATGAAACTATGCCTATTTGTACACCTTGTTTACATGTGAAACACGACCTTAACCATTAGATTTATCAAACAACAAAGCCTTGCCAAATGTTTGTTCTCCATTTGCAAATTTTAAACTTTGAATTTATAGTAAATTAATCATTACTCTTCCCCACACTCGGCTGAAATTATGTTCTTGACTTTATGATAGGGTCTGCGCCATCTTAGCTTAGATGCATTGCACTTACTGAGTAGAGGAGAGCGGGATAAATTGCCTCAGACAAAGCAGCTACGGGGTCCTGAAAAGTTAAGACATCCAAGAATGCTGAGCAGCACAGTCCTAAACCAATACCTGTTAGCAGTCTGGCTGATTGGCCATCATCCGGCATCTTTGATGTTTAAATTGTTCCCACATCTCTTACATGTTTTTAGGCTTTTTTTTTGCCTGTGCAATATGTATGCTCATGCTGTTTAGCAAATGTGACCTAGCCTCTTAGTCATGTTGATGGCCCCGTTTTTTGGATTCAATTTAGGGAGTAATGTGTAATTTATGTGTTTTGCTTACAATATTTGCAGGTGATTCCGGCTATCCACTCCTTCCGTGGCTGCTGACGCCCGTCCTCCGGCCCCAGAATGCCGCCCAGGATGCATATAATAGGGCACACCGGAAGACCAGGGCCGTGGTGGAGAGGGTGTTTGGCCTATTAAAGACCCGCTTCAGATGCTTGGACCATACCGGGGGAGCCCTTCAGTATGACCCCAAAAAGGTCATAGATATTATCATGGCGTGTGCAGTGTTGCATAATTTTGCCATATTGCAGCGTGTCCCCCGGTATGTGGATTTGCCCCCCTCTCCACCTACAGATGACCCAGAGGAGGACTATAATGGGCCACCTAGTGCGTCTGGCCAAGCCGTGCGGACAAATTTGATAGCCGCACATTTTTCCTAATTTGTTGTCCCTTTGTTTGTTTTGTCACTTTATTGATTGTTAATTTAGTTTTTTGCCCTTTGTGTTGGTTTGTTTTTTTTTTTATGTACAAAAGAGTGAGGAATTACTAAAAACCTCACACCTGATTTGAAACTCGTGTCTTTTTTTGTGCCCAAGTTGTTAGTGCAAACTTTAAGTAATCTTAATTCCCAAAAAACCTATTGACTTAGTCAACAACAGGTTAATTAAAAATGTTAGGGGTTTATTTGAAAAGCAAACATTGGAGTTGATGGTCACTCCCATAGTTCATGTAAATACATGGTCAAACAACAAATGTAATTTTTGGCAAATCAGGCCACATAGGCAATTGGCGACAGGCAGGAGTTTCAAAGTAAGGCACTCCAGGCCAAAGTTTAATACAAATTTACAATACAAAAACATATGTGACAAGCAAAACAAATAGGCCCACAGACACACCCTCTCCTGCTTGGCCACAGGCACCGGTGTAAAGCAGCCATACCTATGCCACATCTACACCTGTTACTCAGTGGCCCACCCAAACAAGAACCCCCAGTCCCAATCCAAGTCCTGTTCAATCTCAGCCAGGGGTCAAGGTAGTAGTTTGCCAGCCCAGAATGTCCCCAACCAAGCCTACAAACAGGAGGATCCAGAATCAATGTAATTAGGCCCAAGCCTGCAGTGCAACAGCTTGAATGGCAGGTTCATTGAGGCTTCACCTCCGGCATTGGCTAGTGGGCTACCTCAGCACTCTAGAGTTATATGGGCGCAAATCCAAAGCATACAAGCAAAGCCATACCAAAAGGGTATATTGGTAGGGCTCACCAGACAGGTCAATACAGTAGGGATGTAGAGCAAAGATGTGGAGCAGATACAGGCCAAATAGGCATTAAAATGGGGGATGCCCATAAAACCCAGGTTGGGGCCCTTGGAGGTGGGCCCTCACCTGGGCCTGTGTGGCATTCAGAATCTGCAAATGTTCCAACATGTTTCTATTGGAAGTTCAAAATTCAGCCATCATGGCACTGAGATTGCTAGTTAAGGTGGCCATGTGGCTGTTGTTGGACCTAAATTCAGTCGGCATGGAGTTTAAGGTGTTATTTAATGTCTCTAATTGGCCATGAAGATGCTCGTGGTTTCTTTGATTTTGTCGGCGAAATAAACGCCTCTCATGGTGCCATGCTGACTCCATCATCGACGCGCCCCTCCTCTGGGAAACTGGGTGATGTAGCTGACTACGCCTCCCAATTCCCCGGGTTGTGGGGAATGTAATTCCGCAAAAAGTAACATGCCAAGTCACATACATAAGCAAAATCAGAAAAAGACACTTACCGTATATATCGGATCCTGGGTTAACGGCATGCTCAAACTGGCTGAGGCTTCCCCACAAGCTGAGGGATGATGCTGGGCTGCATTGTTAAAAAAAAGCCATGTAAACACACAACTATGCATTGCTGATGTGTAATAAAACATATGCTTCATTAAAACACGTGGTCAAGCATGCTCCCCCAACGGACCAAGTTGATGTAGGACTATGAATGCCATTATCTGTTAGATGTATTAGTCAACAAGTACATACACAATGGTCACCTTAACCCAACTAAACATGCATGTAGTGGGTGTTATGAGGCTTCACACATCCCTAAAAGCCCATTATGGGACCACACTCAGCTTGCAAATAGCATTTGGCATCAGATTATGCTGGTTGCCATTCTTTCTAGGTCAACCTTTCACTCACCCCAGATCAAGTCTTTCAGACCAAAGCACAGCTCCAACCCAAGTGGCCTACAGATAAACATGGAAGTGTTGGATGTAATTGACTCTAAATACATAACAGGCAGTCCTTTGTTAATCTCAATAGTGTTCTATTTTCGACATCCTCGAGCTTATGGAGTAAAACCAGGTTTTCCTCGCGCAGTATCTCCATATCATCTCTCAGCGTGGACATATCAGCTGTCTGGGTCGATGCTTTATGTTCTAGGTCCCCGACCCTTTGACCCAGCTCCCTAATATCCGCAGAGAGGGTGTTGGTGATCTGTGTTGTGATGCTTAACGCCCACTTTTCCAGCATTGCTTCGTATCTGTCAGGGGGGGGGGGGGGGGGGGAGGCTGAGACTTGGGAGGTGAACCATGAAGTGACTCATCCATCCAGGACTCATCTTCTGGAAGGAGATCAGACGTATTATGAGGGTCGTTCTGGGATACAGTAAGATCCGACATCCCGGGGCATTCTGGTTGCTTTGTATATAGAGATATCACTCAATGGTGGGTAGTCTATTCAAGGTTGCCCCGGTATATGTGACCCTTCCCTAGGTTGGTATATGGTCAGGCTATCTTACATCTCCACTTTTTCCGGGTTTAGGCTGTTCCCGGCTTACACATCACACGCCTTTGACCATAACCGCACTTATTATATGCAAAATATTTTATTTATATGCAAACAATTTAAAAGGAAATTCATCCACGTTAAAAATATTTGTTAAGGTAATTTCAGAAGTTACAAATTCATTGTATGATGCTATATTATACATCCATTGTGGTTAAAAAAATACTGTCAATGAACATTACAGTGCTTGTATTACATTACATGCTTCCCATCGGGTTCTGAGTGGATCCAATTATTCATTGGGGACCCTTACTGGGCAAACATGTTTCGCCTACTGCTCCGGCTTTTTCAATGCCCTTGTATTAGAAAGAGGGAGCAATAAAATGTGTATTAGTTTTGCATAAGTATGGTCCATGATCAATTATATGATTGAATAAATAAATAAAATGCATATACCTCATATAGTGAATCCAAGGATATTTCTTAGTAAACTTTCATTGGTGGTACAAGATAGTAATGTGCATCCATGATTTGATGATTATTCACTTCCTGAGAGGAACGTGGTACAGGCACCGTTATTTTATGTATATATGAGCATTTAAAGCTGGCCCTTTAAAAGCGAGGAGCTATTTTACTTGATGTCTGTATATCACTGTGTATGTTTTGTGAGTTTACTCACATAGGTTAATAACAGTAAAGTATATATGTCAAATAAGATTAATAAATATATATATTGATGTCACCTTACCTGGTAATAATGACATATGATTTTCATACACGACCTCGCACGTGTCAGTATATTTAGCTCGCTCTATGGCGAGTTCAGTATTAAAAGTATATTAGCCAGGGTTACCTTTGTATATGCGCTGTGCGTGTTGTCTGCAGATGTGGCGTAATGGTCAATCCCCCCTGAGCTGCTCCCGCCTCCCTCAGGAATCCCTGTTTGCATCCGCTGGTATGCTCGTCAGTCTAGGGGTTCGCAAATCGCCACTCCGGTGATGTATTTATGCCTACCAGGGGCCGAGGCGCGCCGCCAGCCAGCCTCCGCCGGAAATGACGTTGTGCGCCTCGGGCCCTGGAACGCATCGCCCATTTGGCTCAGGGCCGGATGCGGCGTTGCGCGCCACCGGTCAGAGGCACTGAAGAAAAGAGTATTTCTTTGCCGGCTCCATTTCGTTGGACCCCTATCAGAAGCCGTGGGCGCACGGCGGAGCGCGCGGGGCAGTGGCGTGTCCTCCAGGCAGTTTCTGATTTGAATAATGGCGGTATTTATCCTTTTTTACAGATTATGTTATGTTCACTCGCATGTTTGCAAGCCCCTGTTCTTGTACTTGTATTTATTCTTGGATGACCATTTAGCCTGGGCATCTGGGCATATGTTTATGTAGCACTGTGCACTTTATTAGGAGATTTATGAGCTTGAATCTTAGGGGATATTTTTGAGGATTGTTTATTTGTTTACACTGATATTCGTTTTACCAATTGGTATGTACTTAATATATGGAGTGTTATTTACATGTCTTTATTTAGCACATGAGTTTGCACATATATGTATATACATATATATAAAAAAATATTTTTTAAAGGGGGTACTCACATTAAGAAGGGTATTGTTTTTTCACATATGATTGATGTATTAATTTTTTGCCCGCCATTAGCTGTATTATTATTTTTTGCACATTAGGGTTTATTTTTATAATGATTCTATTTATATATATATGTTTAATTATTGATTATAAGACCTGGCGGCTGCTTGTATGTTTTTAAATTGTCCTTTGTGTATATGTGGTTCTTAGCTGGTGATTTTTGAATGAATTAAAAGATCATTTTTTTATATAACCCTGGTGGTGTGCCCTAAAAAGTTTTTTTGAATTCTGAAGGTTGTTTTTCTCTGTACTTTTGGTGGTTTAGAATTCATGGTGCACCCGCTTAGGGGAATTTACTCTTTTTTGTTATTAGTGGTGCCCTTACATTCTATCTATAATAAAGTCCATTTTGTTGGAGTCCGGCCGGCGTAAAAACTCAGCATATATATTTCCCATATTTGCCTCATATTAAATTAAATTTTGTGTTTCCCAAAGGACCTCTTTCTTTATCGTCATATACAAGTTGTGAATTTAATTATTAAAAAAAAAACATCTTGCAGGGCATGCACAGTGCCGTTCTCATGTTGGTATATCGCATCCGTATCCATAGCATTCTAAAGAATACTGGTATGTGTATGACGCGGACAGACTGAAGCATGCATGTAGTGAATCACAGTTCACATATACGGAATACAAAGACTAGACATCAAGAAGGAAGAATGATGCGGTCTCTCTGATACTGCAGTGTACTATGTATGTTTCTAAATTGGATCCATGGCTATTTACAAGTAGTTGAGATATGTTGGTCTCAATACCTTCCATAATTATTTGGTGCCTGGCCAGATTCCTCAAGGTTTACATGCACACAATTAATTTCAAAAACATATAATTTTGAAGGATATTCCCATTTTCTTAGTATTTTATATATGCTATATTCTTTTCCTATAATTGTTTCCTTTATTGTTTTAGTGTTAAAGATACTGCCATTATTCAGTTATTCTTATGTTATATTGTTAAATATGCTGCAATTATATAGATTTACTGGAGCAATTCAATTCTCACACCCTTTAGTATGCTTTCCTTATTCCTTATTATTGGCCTATTCCTATTTTGCTATGGGACGTTCTGGATCTACAGAAATGGGGCAAAGCTTAAAGGAGCAGTATCGCGAATTTTTCTTGGTGACTTATATTTAAATGGTACTTCGAATGTAGGTAAGTGTTGGAGTAAGAATTACAAATGTAGAAAAAAAATGGATGTGTGTGTTAAGCAGCTGGAGACTAATAGCTCATGTTTATGTCTGATGAGTGTCGGGACCAGACACTCTGGCCTGTTCCACGCTGAGGAGAGGGGTGAAACAATGTATCAAAGTCTCAGCTGGTCAGTGCTGGCAGCCGTCCAGCATAAGATAACAACATTGCAACATTGCCTGGCCAGAACTTATATATCTAAAACAGAGAGAAAAGCTCTAGAAGTCTTTCTTTCAGCTTTGTGTGTTTTGAGCAAAGCCCAACCCAGGATTTTCACTATCTGGAGTTTTGTTTTGTGCCCCCTAGGGGCATCCTGACTTGGGGTGCCCCAATATGTGAAATCCCCAAGTTTGCCTGTGAAAACGTACCTTTCCCTGTCCCACAGCGCATGCGCAGGCTCTCATCCAATCAGCGCTGTTTGCATGCTGATGGGGAGCCTGAGCAGTAACCTTCCTGGCCGCCCGGCCTGTCTAAATGACTATCTGCGTGAGCGCGCCAGAAAAATGGGGGGATCTGTGGTTATCCAGGGGTCGTTTCACACAGTGGGGCATCCCGATTTAGGATGCCCAAGGGGGGAAGGTCAATGGCCGGGTCTTATAGACTTCAGGGTCGCCACTCAGGGTTTTGTTCCACTTTAATACCTTTAGATTTTCCTGCACAGTTATTCAAAGAAGAATTTCAGTCGTTTTCAGTCAGTGTAGTTTATTTTGTATAGATTTTACACATTTGAGTCACCTGGTCTCATAACAAAAGCAGCACCTCACACACACACACACACACAGCCGTTACCACTGATTACAGTGTCAGCCTCTGAGGTAAAGTGTTGCTACGAGACCAGTGGGCTAAATGAAGCAGCTCACTAAATACAACCCAGCAGATCCCCCTATTCAGCAAATGGACTGAGCCATTGTCATTATACAATTTAAAAGAAAGGCAGATATTTTTTCCTTTTTCTATCGCCAGATTATTTATACACATGTTAGAAGCTATTGTGTGGCTATTTAATTATTTATCTTTTTTAATGCAAATTTTGCGATACTGCTCCTTTAAGGTGTCATTAAGTCCCGGATATCGGGATGCCCCCAATCTGTAGATCCAACGCGTCTCAGCCTGCAAAGTCATTTTTGGAATGTTTCCTCCTCGTTGGGGGTTGTGTATCCGATCTAATCCCTGAAATCTTAGGGAGCTTGGATTACAATTCATACAATGAATTTGTAACTTCTGAAATTACCTTAACAAATATTGTTTAACGTGGATGAATTTCCTTTTAAATTGTTTGCATATAAATAAAATATTTTGCATATAATAATAAGTGCGGTTATGGTCAAAGGCGTGTGATGTGTAAGCCGGGAACAGCCTAAACCCGGAAAAAGTGGAGATATAGAGATATCAACTAAGCGACGTCAAGGGGGGGGGGGGACAAAGTGCACTATATGAGGGGCAAGCTTCCACACTAGGGCCCCGTCTTGCCACCCTGCTCCAAAGATCCCCGGGTGTAGAACAGTGGCGCTGGCCCTTTAAAGTGCACCAACACCTAGGATTTTCACTATCCTGAGTGTTGGTCCACTTCCGCGGGGCACCCCGATCGGGGGCTGTGTGAAACCCCCCAGAAAGCCCCTAAAATCTTACCTTATAGGCGACGGATAAGCCGCCGCCGCCGCCTCTCGCGCGTCCCTCTTACAGGGCCCGCACTGGCCATTCACGAACGGCTGGTGCGGGTGTGCGCCCTGCAAGAGGGACGCGCGGGAGGCAGCGGCTTATCTGGCGCTTGTCCGTCGCCGATAAGGTAAGTTTTTAGGGGCTTTCTAAGGGGGGTTTCACACAGCGGGGCATCCCGATTTCAGATGCCTCACGGGGAGGGAGCTGATCAGCTCGGGAATCTTATAGATTCCCGGGCCGATCAGGGGTGGGTGTTGGTCCACTTTAAGATCTCTCCACAATGAAGTGTAGTCAGATGGGCACGGGGGGTCTTCTTTAACTTCAGCCACCCCCTTATAAGGCAGGGGGCTTCAGAGGGGAGGCAGGGAGAG